>JAPWDM010000032.1:3403893-3646393 GCA_035578155.1 Brachynemurus nebulosus
AAAATGAAATTTATCTAATAACGTATCCAGATATGCAATTAGTTCCGGGATTTCCCAAGTCTATAATATCTCTGCTCCATCTACCTCAAAAAAGTATAATTAACGCAATGTTTAACACATATACAGGTAAAACCTATATATTTTATAATAAATTTTATTATGTTGAAGTAGACGAATGCGGTTTAATTCCTAAAAAGTATGGTATTATTTCACAAAAATTTCCTGAAATTCCTCTAAACATTCGTTCTGCATTTCGGTACATAGATGGTTTATTATATTTTTTCCTAAAAAATCACCGAGTTTATTTATATAGCGAATTTTCTGCTAAAATCATTGAAATTAAAAACCCCGATTTATCTATGTTTAATATATCATGTCCAAAAATGTCAATTTTAAAAAAATTGAAAGCCTATTTAGAACAAATTATTGATTACAATAGTTCACATATTTCTGTTGATTAAACATCATAAATTTTTGTTGGACTTAATTATAAAGCGGTATTTTGAATAAACAAATAAAAATATCTAATTAAATGCTTTTAGATAATCATATATCTATAATACATACAACGTCGGCGACAAACACAATGTTATAATTATGGTGAGGCTAATTTAAAAATATAAAAAAACCGAGAGATAATTTTAATTTTATTTCTAATTAAAAAATATTCTCATTGCTTATATTATTTACACATTGTAGCTATGTTTAAGTATAAATATATGAGTCGACTCGGGTAAATTTTTAACTTTTTGAAAAATGAGTGTTGAAGTATTATTTGCATCAACAATCCCTATCGATTATAACTGCTGTTGTAATATTATTAGCATTTCAAAAATTCCGTTGTGGGCACTAAATTTGTATGAGGGTGAGTCGACAAAAATTATCTTTTATCATAGTGTGGGCTATCGAGCTATTGGCGAAATAACTCTAGCATTAAATTTTAATGGCGAAAAACGATTTGGCGATTTTTTCATAATTAACGGTATGTATACATATATTTATTATATTGGTGACAGCTAATTTTTTTTTGGTTTTTTCTCAGAGGAACTTTCCATTGTAAATCATGAGCTCACCTGGTTAGAGTGATGGAAAAAAATCTCCTTAAATCTCGCAAATTAATAATTACTTATATACACACTTTTTGTATTGCCAATGTTTTTTCACTATGTACATTTAAATATTAAAATAAAAAATGAACTGTTTCTAAAAATAGTTTTTTATTTATTTTCACCTTTAGTCAATCTTTCCTCATAATGCTTACTGGCTTCGCTAATTTCGTGCTGCAGCTCCTCCAGGGCAGTGTCGACATCACGAATGGTTTCAATATCCTTTCGAACATTGATACCTTCGTTTATTACTACTAGACAAAACGTAAAGCCTAAACTTACATATTATATAAATAGACATAATATACTTATCTCTTTTAATTCTTTTTGTTATAAAATTATTTTTATTCTTATCTGTTGATAAAATTAATATGTATGTATACCCCGAGTCTACAATAAATTTGCTTTTAAAGCAATACAGCATGCATACATTAACTTCGGTCTGTTTAAATGCGCATTTTGTATAACGAATGAAAGTATGGAACAATACCTAGAGCTGGCGGCGTTGTAGAAACAGATTTCTCGATTGTGGGCGTTTGGAAACAATTGTTATATGCTAAAAGTAGAAGCAGATTCCCGAGCCCGCGCTCTCATAACAAATCTTAACGTGTGTGCTAAAAATAGAAACTAATTTCCGATTAAGCATTCCGCTAACAAGTTGTAACATGCATGTGGACAATAATTCTAAAAATAGCTATGATATCATAATTCCGAAGTCCGGAATGTCTTATCAGCGCCAATTAACTTTAATGAGCGCGCAACGTTCAAAAACTAGCCAATTAACTTAATTGTATTCTAAAAAATATTTATGATATCACATTTCCGAAGTCCGGAGTGTCTTATCAGCGCCAATTAACTTTAATGAGCGCGCAACGTTCAAAAAACTAGCCAATTAACTTTAATGAGCATAAAAACCCACACACAGACCAATTAACTCAACCAAACAACAACGGTTTATCACACACAGACCAATTAACCGACTCAACAAACAACATCGGCTTATCGCATGCTGATAATAACTATACAGACCAATTAACTCAACAAACAACAGCGGTGCGCTGATAATAACCACAGACCAATTAGCCGCCGGAAGTCTGATAACACAAGTACAGTACGACACAAAATTATTCGGTCACCCATTATGGGGGTCTATACTTTTGACGCGCAGTGTGCCCCCGTATCCCCATGCCCCCGTATCCGCATTGCTTACCTACTCTCTAAGCAGCTGTAAATGTCTTTCAACTCTAATTGGTTTTTCTAAAATATAATACCGGGCTGACCAAATAATCTAAAAACAGCAACGGAATATTGTTGTCTGGTTAAGGCATACATAATCAGATATTGAATAATAAATCGAAAAGAGATGGTCTTATTCGACTCTAAACTTAATCGGCATCGATATTTCGATAGGTGTATAATCGTATCCTTAGAAACAGAAAAAAATATTCGGTGTAAGCAAATTCTATTGTTGAGTCGGTCATTCTCATTTTTGATGAGAAATCTTGTTTCTTTTAAAGTATTCGTTTGATGGATATAACATAATTTAAGATGTTAAAATAGGCCTATGTTATCTTATTACATCATACTAATTTGTAAAACACTATCCCTTACTCTATGTTAACCAATAAAATATCTTAGTCTTTGTATATGGTGTGCCATTGATTTTTTTTCCATATTTCTTACATCTGACTTTGCAAGCTTTGCAACCAATCACCAACTGTTGTAAACAAGCTCTGTTGTCTAAATATATCCCCCAATTCGGACTGAAAAGGTTAGTTTCGACGTTTTAATGCAATTTAAGTAGGTGACCGACTCAACAACGTTTTACCATGTTGCTCGGTCACTTTTATTTATTTTTTATTATTTTTATTTACAGACACATATAAGTTAAAGGTTCAGGGATATAATAAAGGCAACATACTTTATGAGATAAAAATGTATTTATTGTTGTATTTAACAGCAGGAAGGAGTTAATACCTAAAAATAACAAAAAAGTGACCGAGTCAAGACCATCTTACGGTAATTTAAGTTATTCACGAGATAATGCAGCACAGACTATGGGTGTCTGTGCTGTAGTCGCCT
Source organism: Brachynemurus nebulosus (assembly GCA_035578155.1). NCBI lineage: Eukaryota > Metazoa > Arthropoda > Insecta > Neuroptera > Myrmeleontidae > Brachynemurus > Brachynemurus nebulosus. Next base: position 3,407,082 of record JAPWDM010000032.1, read on the forward strand.
TTGTATTTACGCGACCCGGACACTTTTTTACATTTTTTGGTTAATTTTATATTTATACATGTTCCTTCATAGATATCACCAATAAAAGTATTACCATTAGAAAGAGCGTATACTATTTGTTATATTTCTGACCCATTTGTTTCATTATAAGTAAAAATAAAAAATAATTAGTAAAATCTACACTCTGGTCTACACTCCAAATCGGTCTTGACCCGGACACTTACTTAAATAATGTAATAACATGCAAACTAACCTCTTCCGTCGGGGTTAGGACAGTGTTTTATATCGTCTGATGTCTTTGAACCTGTCAAAGACTTCAAAGTATTTTGTGGGAAGGGAGAGGGGTCAATGCATAGTATGCCTCTCTAAACATACGATATGATACCAGAAGGAGGCATAAACCGCGTAATTGTGGCGGGAACATACCGTATGGATAGTGGAAGTTACAGCTAGTGCGAATTGCGGCCATACTATAATAAACTGATGTGTCCGGGTCTAAACGGATATATATATATATATATATATATATATATATATATATATATATATATATATATATATATATATATATATATATATATATATATATATATATATATATATATATAGGGTGTAAAATATATAACTCTCGTAAAAAATAGGGGAGAAAGGTCTCAATTTACTAATTACGTTTTGCTAGTTAATTTGTTCCGATTATGTTTCATTTCAGAAATTTTTGATTGTCAAAAACTTGTTAAAAAATGGCCCCTAGAAAAAAAAACTTAATCAAGCTCTGATTACCTATCATTTTTTTTTCCTTTGTTTTTTTGAACGTAAATTTTTTTGTCAACAAAATATTTTACCTGCTTGTTTACGAAATCTTTTTAAAATAGCTATACAGTAGTGTCCATAAATATTTTAACATAATTTTTAATGAGACAATCTACATCATATTTCAAAAAGATTGATTTCGTCAAATTTCATTAAATTATTTGGAAATTTAACAAACACTTGCAATTAATTTTAGTAATTGAAACATCACTGACCTACGTCAACTTTAATCCAATTCTTTGACACATTTAACACATTCAGGGCTGCCTCTAACATTGGCGTAGTTCAGAACAAAATTAAAATTAAACACCCCTCAAAATAAAGATGGTTTAATGGTTAAGGGCGTTTTTCTAATGATGAGAGTGGTGACATGAAAGTATTTTTTTCACTATAAAATTTAGTTTTTTTACAAATTATGACAGAGCAATTAAATTTAAAACATTTCTAAAATATACAATCGGTTTATTACTCATGCACATACAAATACTTTTAATTTTAATACTTTGATTTAAAGAAATTATAAATCGTTTTCTTCTGGACGCAGTTCTTTTACACATGTGACAAATATGTATAAATAGATTACTAGGTTTTTAATAAATAATAATAATAAGTTTTCAGAACAGTATAAATATCCAGATGACACTGACAAGTAAGACAAGTAATAACTTGAAAATATATTTCTTAAAAAAAACTAATGGCCCAAGAGCCCGCCGTATGCAAAACCTATGTATAAGATATGTACATGAAGGATTTTTTGTGAGTAAGTAGTACTACCTCAGACCTAAAGGAAGCCTCCTTTAGAATTGCAAAATTTTGACCCGCATCACCTCCGGTTATGGTTTTGTTACGTCATCAAATACATTGATAATATTTACACCAAAATGAAAGCTGCGATATCTTAAAAATTCGTAAAACTGTGGCTGCCTTCATTGAAAGTTTTTTTTCAGTGAAAGCAGCCTCAGTTTGAGAATTACTAAGGCCTGGCAGCACTCAACTTTTTATTTTGCACCTCGAAACCTTCGTTTTGGTGTAAATATTATCAATGTATTTGACGACATGACAAAACCATAACCGGAAGTCACGTCATATTTTTATCATGTGGGCAAAATTTTGCAATTCTAAAGAAAGCTCCTTCTGCGGTAGTACTACTTACATAAAATCGTTCATCTAACTTATACATAGGTTTTGCATACAGCGGGCTCTCGGGCTTAAGTTTTGTTTATGTACAAATACAATATAATACCAATATGATACTTATTGAATATTGACTATGTATTGTAAAAATGCTTGGAAAAACATACACACAGTTACACTCACACACATATGTATTACTTCAACCTTAATTTTTCTTAGGGTTCCGAAGAACTCTAGATGCTCTTGTAATTTTTTAATGTGAGTGTTTAGTAACATTTTCAGAAACTCTACGCCATTGGAAAATGAAATTTTGCAAATATAATACATGCTACAGATAGATATCTCAATTAACCGTCAGTAAAACTTTTTTTTTTTAATTTCGTACGGTATTTTCCGTATTTAAAACTCGACATAAACACTTAAGTACATAATTTAAAGGAAAAAAAAAATGGTTCTCATTAAGTGAAATGGTTCTCATTAAGTCAAATTATATTCTGATATTTGATAACATTTCCAAAAATTCAAATCAAAATTATTAAGAGAAATGTTGAAAAATTGATAAAATTTTAATTTTTTGTAACTAATTTCAAAAATAATTCCATGTGCCTTACTGTGCAGTATATCATTAGAAAAATCCTTTAAAATCAAACTAAGGTTCTTTTAACAATTTTATATATATATATATATATATATATATATATATATATATATATATATATATAACTCGTTTCAGAATTATTGAACTTCAAAGTCGATGTGATTTGTAAGGAATCAAATTATCACTTAATTGGTTTTTCGGTAACACTAGTGCAAATAACATTGTCAAGTAATTTATGTATTTTCATAATAAACCATAAAAAAATACCATAGGTTGCACAGCTGCATGTACTAAGGAACTTTGTAGCATGTACTAAGGAACCTTAATTTAATGTGTGTGAAATACACACTTAGCTAACTTTTATATGTATGTGTTAGTAGCATTCGTCGTTCACATAATATTATGTTTACATGTAGTAGTCAGTGTTGTCATTTCATAAAATGTCATGCCTATGGTATAATTTATGTACATATTTGTCTAATTGTCTCATAAGGGGAAACATCCAAAAACTCGTACTTTTAGATTTTGATGATTTTTATATTTTTATAAGCTAACAGTGTTGTGTAGTTGGGCTGGGCTATTAGTTTTGCGATATCTGTTGGTTCTGTAAAGTACATGTGGGTAAAGTGAACCACGTGTAAACTACTTAAAAGATTTTTTCTTGTTTTTCTCCAAATCAATATTACAATAGGAAAGACGAAAATAACACTAAGTAATAGTACTTTAAATGAGTAAGTAACGTACCTAAATTCGTTTACCTGAACCCGTCATTTTAAAAGTAAATTTATTTTATAATTGTAAAATTCAACCGCCATTTTTGAAGAAGCTTATAAACCGATTTGGACGTTCTAAATTTCTAAGGATAGTACTAATCAAGTACTATTAAACGGTAAAACAAAATCAATGAAGAATCAACTCTGCCAGTTTTTATAGAAAAATTTCAAAATTTTTTCATAAAAAATTGTCATAATACGCATTATTTATTCAGTTAAAAAATTGTCTATAAGGGGAAATCATCTTAGATCATACTACCTACTCGAGTGTCATGAAACTATGAAGTAAAATAAATGGGGATGATTGTTGGAAAAATTTTGTAACAAAAATTAAAAACTTTTGTGGCAAAATTGAATAAAATACACATTATTTTGAAAATGACTAGAGATAAAGAAAAAATGCAAAGGATGACTACCACAATTTTTTTTTTAGAGATATTGAACGATATAAAAATTTTTAAATTTGTACAGATAGGGGTGGCTGGGAGTTAAATTTTAGGGGATGAAATTTGTAGTACAGGAGTGTGAGAAAATAGTAACTAAAACTTTGACGTCAAATTTTGTTCTCATAATGTTCTAATCCTTTTTTATCCTTTTAACAAAAATTTTATATTACTATACAATATGATCCATAAGCGTCAGTATGAATTACACGTGATTAAAGTTAATAAAAGTGAAAAAAGTTAAGCTAAATGATTTAAATCACAGCTTCAACTATGATTTCAATCCATTTTCCTTTGTACGTAACACTTTCATCGGTTAATAAATAAGATTATTTGACAATTTTTCATGAAACAATTTGAAATTTTCTTGTAAAAACTGGTAGAGATGATTCCCCATTGATTTTCTTTCCTGTTTGATATTATTCGATTAGTACTATCCATAGAAATTTAAAACGTCCAAATCGGTTTACAGGCTTCTTCAAAAAAGGCGGTTGAATTTTTCCATTATAAAATAATTTTACTTCTGAACTATTGGGTTTAGGTGAGCGAATTTAGGTACGTTACTTATTTATTTAGCGCACTATTATTTTGTGTTATTTTCGTCTTTCCTATTGCAATTGATTTGGAGAAAAACGAAAAAAAATGTTTTAGGTGGTTTACGCATGGGTCATTTTGCCCACATGTACTTTACAGACACAAACAGTTATTGCAAAACTAATAGCCCAGCACAGCTACACAACACTTGCAGATTATAAAAATACAAAAAAAAAAATTTAAATCTAAAACTACGAGTTTTTGGGTGTTTCCCCTGATCAAAGAGTTAGCCATTTACAAGTTCCAATTTGATCTGTTTCAACTTGCAATGCCTAAAAGTCGATCTTTGTAAAAACTAATACTTATGTATTATGATGGTTTTGCAGCTAAAGTAAAGTTCATGATTTTAAATAAATTTTTGATTGTAATATAATTTGCCTTTTTTTCACATCTGTCTCTTTTTACAAACTTTTAACATTTTAAAATTGTTTAATAATGAATTTTTGATCTTAGTGAGAAAATTGAGAAACGAAAAAATAAACGGTTATTTGAGATTGTTATTAATTTCTGTTTATTCTCATGTACTTTACTTGAAAACTACCAAATGTGGAAACACACTGTAGATTGTAAACAATTTGGGATACCAATAGGTAATAACCAGAGATGGGAAGAAAAGGTCCCTAACAGAGTCGCCATATAAAATATTTTGTACTGGGGAGCTACGAATAGAGCTGGAGGGCTGTGATAAAACGTAAAAATATTATCAATCTTTTTAAAAATCAATTTTACGACGTTTTACTACTAATACCACATCGCTAATGTTGTTTTGTGTCTGTTTGTGTTTTTTAATTGCCAATATTATGAATCATTTTGCTTGTTATATGTACATACATATCTTATATTTTTCTAATGCAAAAATAAAACCATCTTCAGTCTTGTGAGCGACCTACTAGAGTGATACAATCTACTAATACAATCAGTTTTGTTTACATTAAAGCAGGTATAAAGAAGGTGAGATATAGATATTAATTAAATAATCATAAAGGAAATATAGATATTGCTTACATTATAAATGTTTTGAATTCGCCTAAATTAATTTCTATTACAGTCGACCACTTATTTATTCAACATTAATTTTTTTAAATTATTTTTAAAATTAAAATTATACATTAAATTATGAAAAATGGGTAATTTTTGATTTTTACTGATTTGTTCTCAAAAGCTTCCTTAGGCTAATCTTCAAATCCAGAGGAAAATCCTCTGCTTTGTAATAAAATTTATAGCCCCCCAATCCAAAATATTTTATATGGCGATTCTGTTAGGGACCACTGTTTTCCCAAGTCTGGTAATAACTAATGTTAATGGCAATCATATTTTTGTAAGTACCTTTTAGCTAAATACATATTTATTTGTACGTTAGATAGATTGTGAATAAAAGAAAAGTTTTGTAAAGTGTTTGTGTTGTGTACCAACAATTAACAACAAATGGAAAAATTACAACCAATGGAAGTTTTCTTGTGTAAAATTCTATTGTTCTGTGATGTTCTTTTTTCTGTTTTTTAGCAATTCATAAATATAGTTTTTAATGTGATTTGTTATTAAATTAATACTGCATAATGCAGCCATGTTTTATAACTAATATCAGAGTTATGGTTTTTGCAATATTCATAATGTCCTGTGATTTGGGAATTCACAATTTCCTGTGAAAAGCTACAAAAATATTTCATAAACTTATTTTAATCAGAATTTATGAAAAACAGTGTTCGGTTTCCTTTGTCCGATAGTGTACATATCATTTAAACAGTCAGCAGATGTTTACATATAATGGTAAAACAAAATTTTTTTATTTTTATTTTTAATAAAATGTTTATTTTATTATACAGGGTGTGAATAATTGTAGTTTGGTCAGAGGCGTATTAAGGGAAATTTATATTAAACGACGAGCTGGCTGGGATGCGATTTTTTCAGATAGCGGATTCCGAAAAAAAAATTTAAAAAATTGTCTTCGGCAATTATACACCGAGATAAACCATCTGTCAAAAGGACGAGAGTTATTTACTTTACACCCTGTATATATACAACATGTATTTTTTTATACATACATCGAATATAACTTCAAACATCATTAAATGATGCACGATAAAATTCTGAACATATACATATCAAAATTAAAACAATATGACAATTATGACGAAAATGACATGTCTAAGTTAGACACACATTTTATTTCTTTGAAAAGCTGAAGAATAGTAATCCTGTAAAATGAGATAGTAAAAGTTGAAATCCGTAGTTTTTCTCTCTCTAATGACGTCAAGAACAAATGTTTATTGTTGCAGGTTAATGTAGAAACTATTTACTTTGAAGATTGATGCAAAGTGTCCGGGTCTAGACGGTTTTACGGTATCTAAATATTAAAAAAAGGACCTTAAAAAGTGAACTGGAAGGACTTTTTGAGATCCTTTTTTCTTTACAGAAAAGCCAAAATTCCTGTTTTATAAATAAAAAGTGACATTAAAACATTTTTTAAATTAACTGTTTATTAAGTATATTTGTGATAACAATTAACTCATTTTTTTTTTTACTTCCGTAACACCGGCTAAACCCGGACACTTTTTTGCTATTTTTAGGTTAATTTTAGGTTTATCATGTTTCCTTCATAGATATCACCAATAAAAGTATTACCATTAGAAAGAGTGTATATTATTTATTATACCCCTGACCAATTTGTTTCATTATAAGTAAAAATAAAGAAAATAAAAAATAATAAGTATCTACACCCTAAATCGGTCTTGACCCGGACACGTACTTAAATAATGTAATAACATGCAAACTAACCTCTTTTTTACCCAAGTTTATTTTTTGAATTTTTCTTTAATTTAGCAATTAGGCGGTAGAAATATGCTTATGTATTTGAGACTCTTTCAACCGACAAAGTTTTAAACGGCTAACATTTCTATTACATCCAAGAAAAGAACCTTATGTAGTATCATTCTCGGTAATACAAGTGGTAGTTTTTGGAGTATAGTTTTGGAGTAATTCAGATTTCGAGTATAGATGTCGGGCTCTATTTCAAGTTTTTAACATTTTTGATAATAAAATCAAATTATTTTAAAAGATTAGTATTTAAAGTAACTTAATTTAAAAATAATTTGAAGTATTTAATTAATTTGCTGAAAAAAAAATTTATTTTTTATTTATTTATTTTATTTTTGCCAACGACAGGTGGCAGGTGAAATAAATGTACATATTCAATATAAATCAAAACGACACTGGCGTTTCTTAATAGCAGCAAAGTGAGAATAATTGGGAACGAAAATACTATTAATAAATGTACTCAAATAGTGTAAAAATATTTGAAATTCGATAGTATTTACAAATAAAATTAAAAAGGAGAAGTTTTTTCACAAAAAACTTTTCATTTTCTTCAAAAATACTTGCTACAAAAATATGTTTAGACGCCTATGTATCTGTCAAACAGTGACATTTCAGAAAAATAATTTTTTTATTTTTCAGTGAATTAAAACTGAAATTTTATTTCCTTATTGAATTTAAATGTCATTTTTGTACGATAATTTAATCTATTTAATAATTTTAATTTCCGATGGAAAACGTAATAATCGTTTAATTTTTCGTTACTACATTGATTAAAATGGCGGCCATATTGAACTAATATCTTTTTAAATTACGTAAAATCCTAATCGTTTGGAAGCACTTGAATACGAAATTTAAAAGTGTCATTTTTAAAACGTAATTACTCAAAAATATGAGATAAAACAATGAAAATTTGAGTGTTACTGGTAGTTTTGAATCATAAACAAATTTTTGAAAAACTTTTAAACAAACGTTTCCATTTAAAAAACTATAAGTTTGTATCATAACTCGAAAACCATAAGAGCTATAAAGCTCCTGACTATAGCAATCGGTTGCCCCCGCCGATATCTACAGCTCTTATTTGAACAATTTTTCGATTAAATCAACGGTTTGACTGTAATAAAATGGAAACTCTCGAAAAACTCACGCTATATATATATATATATATATATATATATATATATATATATATATATATATATATATACATATATATATATATATACATATATATATATATATATATATATATATATATATATATATATATATATATATATGTATATAGCATGCATTTTTTTAATATATACATCGAATATAACTTCAAACGTCATTAAATGATACGCGATAAAAAGATAAAATTCATATACATATCAAAACTACAACAATATGATAATTATGACGAAAATTACATGTCTAACATCTGTTCCCTACGTCATTAAAGAGAGAAGAACATCCTCTAAACAGCTATACTAATAAAATACCCCTGTCGCAGCATCTGCATAACATAGCGAATTTCCAAATCTTGGGCACTGGCGGATCTCATCTAAGACCTGTACCTATTTAAAATAGTTTAGCTTTCTAAGAGTAAAAGAATTTTTAAAATCAGCTGGGTAATTAGTTTTGGTAGTTTTGGGGACCCAAGAACCCGAACGAATTTTGTGCAGCATAGTTGTATCCATCTAAAATAATTTAATTCTCTAGCAGTGAGAAATTTTTTAGCATCGGTTCGATAGCTTATTACTGGCGTTTTCGGATCTGCAAGATCCCGGTGGACCTCATTAAAAAATCAGCTCGACCGTATATTCTAGGCGGACTTTATGTAATATATATATATATATATATATATATATATATATATATATATATATATATATATATATATATATATATATATATTCAAAACCCGTTGTGTAGCATTCTACGCCGCATTTGCATCCGCAGGACAGTTGTGGATCTCAGATAACACAACCTGTACCTATCTAAAATAGTTTACCTTGGTAATAGTAAAAGGGTTTCAAAATCGGTCAGTTATTTTATTTTTGACACTTTTAGGTCCTACTGACATTTCAGACCTTACATAACGTAATCTATATGTATCTAAAATAGCTTAGCTCCCCAACAGTGAAAAAATTTTAAAAATCGGTCGGCTAGTTTATTTTTGACGCTTTTGGATCCGATGGACCCTGGCAGACTTTACATAACGTAATCTATATTTATCTAAAATAGTTTAGCTCTGTAAGAGTGAAAAAATTTTCAAAATCGGTCGGTTAGTTTATTTTTACCACTTTTGGGTCCCATGGACCCTGGCGGACCCTAAATAACGTAATGTATGTCTATCTAAAATAGTTAGTTCCCCAACAGTGAAAAAATTTTCAAAATCGGTCGGTTAGTTTATTTTTGACACTTTTGGATCCATGGACCTTGGCAGACCTTACATAACGTAATCTATATTTATCTAAAATAGTTTAGCTCTGTAACAGTGAAAAAATTTTCAAAATCGGTCGGTTAGTTTATTTTTGACACTTTTGGATCCCATGGACCCTGGCAGACCTTATATAACGTAATCTATATTAGCTAAAATAGTTTAGCTCTGTGACAGTGAAAAAATTTTCAAAATCGGTCAGTTAGTTTATTTTTGACACTTTTGGGTTCTATGGACCTTGGTGGACCTTACATAACGTAATTTATATTTATCTAAAATAGTTTAGCTCTGTAACAGTGAAAAAATTTTCAAAATCGGTCAGTTAGTTTATTTTTGACACTTCTGGATCCTATGGACCTTGGCAGACCTTACATAACGGAATCTATATTTATCTAAAACAGTTTAGCTCTGTAACAGTGAAAAAATTTTCAAAATCGATCAGGCAGTTTATTTTTGACACTTTTGGGTCCTATGGACCGAGGCGGACCTTACATAACGTAATCGATATTTATCTAAAATAGTTTAGCTCTGTAACAGTGAAAAAATTTTCAAAATCGGTCAGTTAGTTTATTTTTGACACTTTTGGGTCCTGTGGACCCTGGCGGACCTTACATAATGTATTCTAAATCTATCTAAAATAGTTTAGCTCTGTAACAGTGAAGAAATTTTTAAAATTGGTCGTTTAGTTTATTTTTTACAATTATGGGATCAGTAAATCCTGGCGAAACTCATACAAGTCTAGTACTCTAACAGTAAGAAAAGGGTTCTAAGGATCTCATATAATCTATGGCAGTCCGTACGCTTCTTGCGGACATCATTTAATTAATTAATTCAAATACTTTAACTTACTAACTGTGAAAAAATTTTTAAAATCGATTGGTTAATTAATTTCTGGCCGTTTTAGGTCCCGAAAACCTTGACCTCACATAAAATACCTTAAATACATTTGAAATGGTTTAATTCTTTAACATTATTAATTATTAGTGAAAAAATTTTCAAAATCGATTCAAAATATTTTTCCGTGCATACATATGTACATTATACAGATTTTGTTTTGTTTCATATATTTAATAATATTATATCATAACATAATCTTCAATTTCTTGTTTACTTAAAAATTCAATAAAAAAAAAAAAAAATTCTTCATTACATTAGCTTAGAAAATCTGTTTAATTTACATTTTTTAACATGGGATAGAACCATGCTAATTATAATGCAATAAATGAGAAACAAAACTCTATACATGTATGTGTGTTATATCAAATATATGTGAATAGTTTTCACTTGTTCTCACAAAATTCTTTAATAAAAAAGTGAAATATTTTTATACTTAATAAAGAACTGAGATATAAATATAAATTACTTATTAGACTAACAAAGAAAGAATAAAAGTGAAAATTTACATTTTCTCGAAAAATACTTAAAATAGAAAGAAAATTATAAGAATATTTTCTTCATAATTTTTTTTTTCCTTTTCAACGATGTAAAAATTGAACTGCCTTATGATAGGATCGAATGATAAAAAATGGCCAGAAAACCTACTTCTGGGCATCCGACGTGTCTGGCTAACGAACTTAGCCGAGCGAATTCAGAATCCAGTCCGCACACAAAATTTCATAAGCATTAGACGTTTCGTTCGAGAGTTATCGTGGCGACACATATATATATATATATATATATATATATATATATATATATATATATATATATATATATATATATAAATTTTAGTGAATATCATTTTCGTATTCTAGGGACCTCAAAACAGATTTCTGCCATAGTCCCGGACTCAGATTGCGTCATGACACCTACTGTAATAGCTGAATTTCGAGTTTTCGAAATTCGCTAAAAACTACGGATTTCAACTTTTACTATTCCATTTTACAGGACTATCATCATACAGTTTTTCAAAGAAATAAAATGTGTGTCTAACTTACAAAGAGATGCACCCAGAGTGAAATTCGGGATTTTGATGAAACTTCGCTGGTGTGTAGAATGGGCAAAAATAAGGGACCCGTAGTTTCTTTTTATCGGCCATCGTCCACATTTACGGGGTGAAACCAGCCCCTAAAGTTAGGTGTTCAAATTGTATTTCTTAGGATATCTCGAAAATTATAAGAGATAGAGGAAAACTTTAAATTGACGAAATGTTGCTCTTTGAAAGACCTGTTCAGCTATATAGGTTAAACCAGGGCCGGATTCATAAGAGGGGCTGGAGGGATGAAAATGGGGGTAAATTTTCTTGTACAGCCTGAATGGTTCAATGTATCAAATTTTTGCCATCATAAATAGAAAGAGCACTAAAAAATAGGGCATACGTGTTTTTGCGTTTTTTCGAAATATGTATGGTATCGAAGCTATGTAAGGAAGAAAAAATATGGTCGATTATATTGCATTATTATTGATTGCAAATACGTTTTATATTTTTTTATTTTTATGTTTATTTTCATCATCAAAATGTAAATTTTTCATTTCCGATAATGATTCATATATTTTTCAGTATTTATTTAATTGGTAATTTAGCCATGTGTACATTTAGTTATTCATATTTGATATTTTTTATAGCTATTTCTACAAAAGTTCTCTGGTCTGCAAGTGTTAATGAATGCTCGATAAGAAGCAATAATCTTCCATTCAACAACTGCCTTTACCTTCTTACAAATTCGTTTTTAACCAAGTAAACGCGGTTTATTTCTTTTTCAAAATTCAAGCTATTTTTCTTATTCTTTTTGTATGTTTTATAAGTGTTAATCCAATGTCCTAAATCGCAAAATTTATTACAAGGTACCTGAACCGTGAGCGAAAGAGATTATTGCTTCTTGTCGAGCTTTCATTAACACAAGCACACCAGAGACCTCTAACTTTCGCAGAAATAGGTATAAAAAATATCGAATATGAATAACCAAATGTACATAGGGTTAAGGCTATACGAGCGTATTTGTTTCCTGGCAACTTGTTTTGGGGCGAGCAGGCGGAGGTAAAATTTTGAAAATTGCTAATATTTAACTATTTAGTTAAGAAACAAATGTGCTAACAAGAGTCGAAATATATGTTTACAATTTAAAATGTATTTTACCTCTTTTTTTATTATTTTATATATCCCCATTATCTGTCAAAAAAAACCTAACAACAACACTTCAAATAAGGGTAGTTTAATATAATTTAGCAGTTAGTAATATGTTCATCTTTTTTTACTAGGTATTTTTATTGTTAACTTTCATATAAATGTGTGGTAGGATTCTCAAAAACCGTAAGAACAACAGAAATTACATATAATAATTTTGATTTTACATAAAAAATTATTTTTAACATTGAAAACGTTTATGGGGACTTATTTCAAATTTCAAATGTAATCGTATTGTTAGGGTATTTCTACTAGTACTAAAAATTTAAAATTTAGTATATAAGTGTAGGTTTTGACCTAAAAGAACTTTAGAAAAATTTTTTATTAATAGATATTTGATAATTTGTATCCATTTTATGCAATATCATAAAAATGCATGTTTTGTGCAAATATATACGAAGTGGAAACAGATTTATTCAACATAGGGCGAATAAAATGGAAGATTTTGTATGGGTCATTAATGTAATATGCTAGTGTTAAAAAACATTATAACTGTGTAAATACTTCTATTACGCCGTTTATTAGAATAAAATGACATAGATATATTTTTTTATGGTTTATTGAAATAAAATTAAAAATTAAAAGTAAACAAACTAATTGTTATAAATAAATACTTTTATTACTTTTATTAAATTAAGTGTTCAAACTTTTCTCCATTAACCGCTAAAAAATATCCCAATTTATTGTAAAATTCATTGCGAATATTTAGTGTTTTTGTTGGTAGTAATATTCAAATAGGCTGCTACAAAATACCTTGCAAAGACTGCGTATTTGGGTGGGACCTTGATGTGTAAATTTTGCTTTTTAAGTGATTTCAAAAAAATAAATTATTTAGCGGTAAATCGAGAGAATGTGGAGCCACTTAATTGCGCTCCCACGTCCACTTTAAGCATTTTGAAATGCTGATTTAAAAAATCACGCACTGATCTATAATAATGTCCACGTGCTCCATCGAATTTAAACCAGACTATATTGTTTTCACCATTTACCACAGCTTCGATTGTTGGATCAATGCCGTTTATTAACTGAAGGTATTTATCGCCCATAACCTCCTCGTTCCAAACGTCGACATAAAATACTACACAATTTTTGAATATATGAGGGTTAATATGTCATTATTAATGTCCAGAGACGGAAATAAGATATTTGTTTAGAATATTTCATGAGTTTTGTTGTCATTTGTAACGCCAAAAACTTTTAAATATATACTATAGTCGAACTCAAGTTAAAAAAAGAAAATATATATTAAAAGTGCACGTGGACTGAGGAAAATAAGTGCTCCATTCATAAAAGATGATCCTATGATATTGCCTTCCAAAATTCCTGTCCATACATTCAGCTGTTGTCGATACTGCGTGTGACAATCTACATAAACATGTGGGTTTTCGGTTGCCCAATACCTGCAGTTTTAGAAACTGGGATATTGTTGTAAAGTAAGTGTACATTCATTGGTAAAATACAAAAATTTCAAAAAATCAGGATCTAGATTTGATTTGTTCATCATTATTTTGCGAAATTGGTTTCTCACATCCGAATCTTCAGGGAAAAATTCATGCAAATGTTTATACTTGGATGCAGAGTAAATTTGTTTTTTTCAAAATTCTATGTACATTAGTATGGCTAATATTTTTCTTTTTAGCAACTGTTCTAATGCTTGTATTGGGGTTTAGATCAAAATCAGCTCAAACATCCATCTCCAAATCTTTATTAATGTTTCTTGGATCATTTTGTGCTCTTAAACAAGCACTATTTACACAACTCGTGATACGAAATGGATCTACAATGTGTTTTATAGTGCTTATACTGGGGACTTGTCTATTTTCGTAAAACACACTAAATAATTCACGTGTTTCACGATAACTATTGCCCGCCAAACATCATGAGACAAGCTGAATTTTTTTTTCGGTAGCATAATGAACCATAATTTGTCATTCTAGCTTTCTTCTTTTTCTTGCAAGAGATAAATTCGCAATAAATTTGTATTTTTAATCTGACAAACACAAAAATATTGCAGATCCATGGTAACACGATTTAAAAATGAAATATATATTTATTGATCAAAAAGTGTCAGAGATCACATTGATCCTGAGAAAAATTTCTCATTATATGGTCTATTTCAGTTAAATTTAACCATGCTTCGTAACTTTGAATTTAAATAATTTCCGTTTTCCTGGCTTTATCTCTTTTATTATTGCATTTATGTAAATTTTAAATTTGCAGTTTATTTTTAGAAAAGAATAGAAGATCGATTTGTTTCGAATATAAAAATTATTTAATTTTTTAACGAAAACTCATGATTAATTTTATCTGAGAAGAGATATACTTGCCCTATGTTCGATAAATCTGTTTCCAGCCTGTATATGTATGCGTGTATGTATTATTATAATACCAGTTAATACTATGGTAACACAAATAAATGAAAAAAGGTTTGTTGATTTTTTTTTTTTTTAAAATACAAATATTATTTTATATTTCCAAATAAATGGTTATTTTGTTAGAGAACTTCTGCTAGTGCTAGAAACTAGCAATTTGATCTGAGTGTTGATCTTGACCTGAAAGATTTTTGAAGAATCTTTTGCTAAAATATTTTCATTAATTGTGTCCTTCTTATATAATTTTAATAAAGAATGAGAAATAATAAACAAACTTACACACAAAATGTTAACTTTAAACTTTAATTAATAACTCCAAAACGTTTTCAGCGTCAACTGTTGGGTCTAGAGAGCCGCATTTCTTTTATAAAGTATTATTATATTATAAAAAATATTATAGTATTTACAATAAAATAGAATAAATTTTACAAATACAATTTTCCTTACAAGAAAAATAAAAAATAAAAATTAGTCACAAATTTTAAGTTTTTGTGTATGTCGTGGGTCTAATATTTCGGGTAATAATTTAGAGTCATAAAATTCAATAAGTTTTTCTTCCATTTTATTTTTCCAAAAATTTTGATCCTTCCAAATTTCAAATAAGAGACCTTTTGTGGTGTGTGATCTATAGCACAAATGAACAAAAATCTTTTCAAAATTCTTTCAGTTATTTCCAACTGCCCCATCACCTGATAATAATAATTGTGATTTTTGTAATCAAGTCAAACATAATAATAATTTTAAAACCCTCCTTGGTCGTGTAGTAAGTAACCCATGTATGTATTTTAACCAATTATATTTATGTTGAGAATCCCAGCAAAAATGAACACAAATTCATTTTTTCATAAAAATTGTAAACCTGTCCCTATAGTAAAAATTACAAATATTATAACGAACTCACTGCCATCTGTTAAAACTAAACTTAATTTGAAATATTCAAACAGATTTTGGCAATTTTTAAGGTTTTTAATTTTTTTTAAGGTCAGTTTTAATGTAAATGGTTTTTAAATGACCATCCGAAAAAGAGAAGGTATTTACGCAATTTTTAAAAAAAGAATCAAATTTTTTAAGTAAATACTAAAGCTTCAGTTTTGTTTCTACTATTTCAAAAATGGTGATGTTTAGAGCAATTTTTTGTAATTAAAATGATTTAACTTTTAAAAATCAATGACCATCCGAAAAATTACAGTCTTTTTTCTACCGAATTCTGTTTTTATTTTAATTTTTTAAGTTAAAATAAAGCCTCAAAATTGTTTCTAGTAAACGTTGTTTTTGGAGATTTTTGGTTGAACACTCTTAAGTTGTCAATTAAGTAAGTACTGAAAATTATATGAATCATTATCGGAAATAAAAAATTTTCATTTTCATAATCTACCATATTTTTTTCTTCCTTATATGGCTTGGATACCACACATATTTCAAAAAAACGCAAATACACCTATCCCCTAATTTTTGGTGCTCTTTCTATTTATGATGGCAAAAACTTGATACATTGAACCATTCAGGCTGTACAAGGAAATTTACCCCCATTTTCACCCTTCCAGCCCCTCTTATAACCCTGGCTCTGGTTTAACTTATACAACTGAATAGGTCTTTCAAAGAGTAACATTTCGTCAATTTAAAGTTTTCCTCTATCTCTTATAGTTTTCGAGATATCCTAAGAAATACGATTTGAACCCCTTACTTTAGGGGCTGGTTTCACCCCGTAAATGTGGACGATGGCCGATAAAAAAAATACGGGTTCCTTATTTTTGCCCATTCTACACACCAGCGAAGTTTCATCAAAATCCCGAATTTCACTCTGGGTGCATCTCTTTGTAAGTTAGACACACATTTTATTTCTTTGAAAAACTGTATGATGGTAATCCTGTAAAATGGAATAGTAAAAGTTGAAATCCGTAGTTTTTAGTCGAATTTTCCCTTGAAACAATTAGACTTATACAGTCTATACGACAAGAACGGCGAGAGGCGAGAGTAGGGGCGTTATCCGTTTTCGGACCCGTAGAATACGAATATGTAGAAAAAAAATGTCTGATATATATATATATATATATATATATATATATATATATATATATATGTACATATTTGCCCGCTATTTTTCTTTTAATATGTGTAGGACCCCCCCCCCCTATGGAAGTTAAGAGCTCAAATTTGGTAAATGGCGCTCATTCCGATGCACAACAATACTATCAAAGTGGGGTCAAATTTTGGATCCGAACCAACCTTTAAGGGGATGGTGGGGGGCGGAAAAGCAATAAAAATTTTCCAAACCGGTTGAAAATAATGTTTTGGTCAATTATCTACAACATATCCAAAATTCAGTTTCCTACAATGATTTGGCGGGAGTAGGGGGGAAACGATTTTCGCTGGATCTAACACGCCCCCAGCCCCCCAGAATTAACGTAGAGGGTTGAAATTTGGTGTGTTGATAGAGTTCATACCTAGGTAGTGCTTTTTGAAGGTTTTGACGATCCTTTGACGTTTTGTATAACTGAAAAGGTCTTTACACAAATAAATAATTATTATTATTATTATTATTATTATTATTATTATTATTATTATTATTATTTAATATTTTACCCCCACCCCCCTCATTTTTCAGCTACAATTTCATGCTTTTTTGACGTTTTCGAAGTTTGTACCACTCGCACAGGTCACCCGAATAAACCTAGAGGGCTGAAATTTTGTATTCGGATTGAGTTAGTACCAAGGGGGTGCCTTTTGGGGGTCTCGACTTTTAACCCCTACCCCCACCATTTTTATACCCAAAAGAACATGATTTTCCTTGTTTTTTAACAGTTTCGTTCGGGTCAAAATCTCCCCAAATAAACCTAGAAGGCTGAAATTTTGTGTACAGGTTAAGCTAATAGCTAGACACTGTTTTTTGGAGGTTTCAGCTTTTAAACCTTACCCCCGCGATTTTTACGCCAATATTTCCTTAATTTTTTTGCTTGTTTTCTAACACGTCTAGAGATTCTCTAAGGAAACCTAGAGGGCTGAAATTTTGTACGTGTACCTATTCAGTATCCAGCTAGTACCTTTTAGGGAGTCCACATTACTTTTCCCCCCACTTCTCCCATTTTTACATCGGAATTGAATGCCATTGTTAAATGTCTTTTAAATGCATTATTTTTATTCTAAATACAAGTAGGCGAATAGTAATTTTAAAAAATTTATAAAAAAGTGAATTTACTTTCATAACAAATGAAACACATACATATTAAGTAATTTAAAAATGTTATTAAAGTCACTGTTTATTTATAAATTAGGAATTTTGGATTTTTATTATTATTTATAAAACAGAAATTTTGGATTTTTTTTGGAAAGAAAAAATATCTTCATAAAAGCCTTCCAGTTTAATATTTAAGTTCCTTTTTTAATATTTAAAAATAAAACACAAAGGCAATTGGCGGATAAGCATGGGTAGGAATGCCCTCGTACGAATTGTGTTGGCTTTTTCCCTGTTAACTGCTATCGGCACAAAATTGACATTTACTGAGATTCAGCCCTTAAAAACTTAAAACCTTTTTTTAAAGCCCCGATCAACCGGACACTCATCATCAGTTTTGAAACCACCAAAATGACAAATCGCTTGTGGACTTTCAATTACATTTCGCTTGTAGACACTCAATACCGAAGATGAAAGGAAAAATTCGACTTCCGTGATGGGGCTCCGCTGCTCACGGCGTTTTTTATTAGTATAGCTGTTTAGAAGATGTTGTTCTCTCTTTAATAACGTAGGGAACAGATGTTTATTGTTGCAGGTTAATGTAGAAATTTACCATATTTATTTTGTAGATTGGTGCCAGGTGTCCGGGTCTAGCCGGTTTTACGGTATGTCTGTTATTATTATGAAAATAAACCATTCAGACACATATAACGACACTATTCAGTTTCAGTGTTAAAATGGGAGAAGTCGGTGGTAAGGGAACGGAATCCCTAAAAGGCACATCCTGGATACTAACTCAATATATATGGACCTTTTCACGTCAATTCGGCCAGTCTTAAAAGTAAAGTTCTCAGATTTTTTTTATATTCACTATAATTTATCTACCAGTAGAGCTATATCCAATTTTGACATTTATTTCTCAAAATTATTATTTAGGCTGGAGATATTTTGCTTCGAAAATTGCGGTAATTGTCACGTTCTTTTGCATCTCTTTTATAAAAAATTCTATATTTTCCAAACAAAGGATTTGAATTGGATGATTTTTTGTGGGTAAATTCAAAACTTGTTCTATATTGTACAGTTTCGTATTTCTATGCACTCAAATTAGGTCAAATTTGGACAGCCCTGGCAAAAATCTCTAATGACTTAAATAGGTGATTTTGGGTTCATTGTGTTCAGAATTTTATGCTCTTTTAAATTTTGCAAAGAAACTGATGGACTTTTACTGGTATCAATATAAAAACTAAGAAACATCGAAACTATGTGTAGTTATAGAGGGTTCATATAGTACATATAACATTGTACAGTAAATATTTAGCCAAAATAGTCTAACTAAATTACAGATAGAGAGAAAAAAAATTGCTACCTAGATTTTTAGAAGTGGAAGTTGTAAAGAGGCTTGTAATAAACGTAAAAAAAATAAATGCGTGTTCCAAAAGACTGAAAAATTGTAATATTGCAATTTCCGGCGAAAGCCGAAGTCAAAGAAAAATTTATCCTTTACAAAAGTTGTAGATCATGCAAAAATCTACAACTTTTGTAAAGGGCACTTTTTAACATAACCTCAAAATTTCGGAGAAAAATGCGAATTTTGTTGTTTTTAGCGAATTTCCAGAATGGAATTCAGCTATTACAGCCACTGTCACAACGTGACCTGAGCCCGGGACCATGGCAGAAATTTGTTTTGAGGTCCCTAGAAACCGAAAATAATATTCGCTAAAATTTATATATATATATATATATATATATATATATATATATATATATATATATATATATATATATATATATGTGTGTGTGTGTGTCCGCACGATAACTCTCGAACGGAATGTTTTAGGTTTACGAAATTTGGTGAAAGTATTGGAAGTCCCAAACCGTTGGACGAGTTCGTTAACCAGACACGTCGGATACCAGGAACATGGTTTTTGTTCTTGCAAAAAAATTAGTTTTTTACCAAAATTTCCACTTAATCAACAATTTTTGCGAAATTTTTTTACACCATTTAAGAGAGGAGAAAGAATTACATAAAAAAGGTCTTTAAACTATTGTTCTATGTCAACTAGTTTCCGAGATCCGAGGCCCAGAACCTCGAAAAAAAAGTTCTTGCCAATATTGGCCAAAATTCAAAAGAATTTCGAAATTTTTTTACACAATTGAAAAGTACGGGAAAAATCACATAAGATAGGCTTTTAAAGTATTTTCCTATGTTCGTAAATTTTCGAGAAAAATAAAAATAACCAAATTTACTATATGTTCTTTAGACTGTGACCGGTCCATAGTAAAAACTGTGTAAATGATCACAATCTGTACGGCACAACGTTGTAAACAGTTGATATATATAAACAGTTGGTTTATGTATTATATTATTACATAAGCTGAGATTATTTTTTAGGGTTCTGAAGAAAGATCTGTAAACTCTCGTAATTCATGAGACTTGTACATTCTACAGATTGAGATCTCAATTAATATATCGCAGTAATAATACGATACATTGACATAACATTAAACCCACATAAAGAAATAATTGCACTACCATTATTTTTTTTAAATATTGGTAAATAATAATTGCTTGAATTTCATTTAAAAAATATATTTATGGTAGCCAAGGGGACAAACTAGGTGGTCTATGTCTCTGTTCCACTTGTAATGAGTTTGTGACGTAAAATCTCCCCCACCATGTGTGTAGGTACACACCGCTTGCAATTGTGTTAGTTTGTTGTTTGCCTTTGTGTGCGTACTCACACATACCACCACAACACACGTATTATGGGACAGACCAAGCTGTCCAATTTAAGTAACAATGGTGTTCATTGTTAACACAATGCAGTGTGTGTTCGGCGACGGACACTGACTGACTACCTGCCTTAAGCTGTAACTGGCATACAAATGACTCCAAGCGAATTACACTTTTTTTATATTAGTTGGCTTCTAGTGTTCTATGATGGTAGCATTCATTTTTTGTGCCTATAATAGGAAGTTATTAATCAGTTTTTCGTTGATTCTGAAAAATAATTTGTTTTGAGTTACAGCACTATTGTACATATTATAAGTGCGATATGTCATTAGCAAGAGATATCGCAAGAGATATTAGCAAGAAAAAAAAATTGGTAATTGAAAAGTGATGATGAAAATTTTTTGTCCACATATCACATCGTGTTCGATATAATTTGTCGTATGGGAGTTTCCATAAACTATGTAGCCTAGTTGGCAGGGAGATAGGGGTTATGTATAAAGCTACGCTGGAATACTTAAGGGAGGGGGGTTCAGAGCCGAACTACGTAATTTCATTTGAAATAATTAAAACAAACATGAATTTCAATATGAAAATTCATGAATAATCATGGATTGCTTATGATGTGTTTATGATATGTATTTATGTATATAAGTGTTTATGATATTCTGCAATTTTGTGGAACTATCTCTGACGAATTATATTACCATTTAGTCACACAGTTTTCATATTAAAATTTTAACAGCAAGGAGACGTGTCATATTTTATAATAAAATATGAAACATAAAATATATAATATATAAAAATAAAATTTTCAAAAATTTTTTTTGGAACCCCAACCATAACATAATACAGTTTATACCACAGTTTAAATAATAGTGTATACTACGTATACCCAGTTTAATCACTCCTTTGCGCTCTCTGTCCAAATATATTTAAATCGTATACCCATCTCTTTTCCTTACCATTTGCCCTTGAATACTTCCAACACATAAAAAATCTATGCTATGTACCTCTGAAACTCAAGCTTATGTGTAGGGTTATCCAAAAATAATTCAGTGTGATCGATTTTATTTTAATAATTAAATTGTAAATAAGTAAACTTAAGAATTTAAAAAAAATATATAGTATTTAAAAAAAAATATTATAATACAATTTGGTTTTATACACTGTATGACATGTCGACAATTATGTAAAATGTTAAATTATGTTGATGTTATGTTGTCATACTGATAATTATTTTTCGCCTATTATCTAGATTATTGTATATATGAGAATGTATATTGCTAGTAGAATTATAATTTTAATTTATTAAAAATAACAAACGACTTTAAAGAAATTTATTTTAAAAAAAAATATCACTTAACAACAAACATTATCCTCGTTAATACATCTCAAAATATTCTAATCATGCATCTTTGGGCCTCACCGAGGGTTCCTGTGCGATCTTTGTGTACGACCCAAAAGTGTTGATGGATCAACACTGTTTCAACGTCTTCTGTAGTTTCAACATTGTTAGTCAAGATGGTCAAGATGTTAATGTGTACGTATATACGTATCTTTTTTATCTATCTATATATTAGGCTAGTCAAAATAAACAAAAATGTCTTGAAGGATAGGTCGTAGGAAAAAAATATCGAAACCTTTTTTGTTGCATAATCTACAAAATATATCTAAACTGTTTTACCACTAATTTTGCCATTTAAGAAATGTTTACGAAAAACCAATTACCTTGACCTTTGACCTTGAATAAAATTTTTAAAACATGTGGGATTGATGGGGACTTGACATTTTATTTGTAATAACATAGTTGAAGTCTGTACCAATTTTTCGCTCTATGCGAATTTTTTCAAAGTTAAATGTTTGTTTTGACTGGCCTATAAGCGTATACAATATACATACATATAAGGTATAATTATACGGTATATACCGTATATCGCGCGTTTTCTGTCACAACCTCGTATAAGGTTTTTTGACGGTTTTGAGTTAGAAAGTCATACATGTACATAATACACTTCCCCATGTGATGCACTAAGAAATATTGCAAAATAGTTAATGGAAAAATAATTATTCAATTTAAAACAAACTTGTACCACATGAACTAAATTTAGTTTTCTGACAAAACCTGGTATATGGTATACGAGTTTGTGTATATGGTATACTTGGGTATGCTGATAAAAATGTTACTATTTCAAAAAATAATTTTACACAAACTCGTATACCATATAGCAGGTTTTGTCAGAAAACTATCAGAAAAAATGTAGTTTCGAGAAAAACGCGTTTAAAATTTAAGTTATTGGTTAGACTATCGGAATATGTAAAAAAAAAAAATCGATTAATTTTACAAACTCGTATATTGAAAAAAAAAGTGGACAGCAAACTCGTATTTAGTAAAAACATCGATAGCTTGTAATTTAAAATATTTAAATGTCTGCTTCATTTCTACATAGGTAGCAAACATCAAAAAGTGTAACATACATAAATCTTAAATTCATAGTGATGAAAATACAGTATTTAATATGTTTTTTGTGTTTCCTGAAAACTGTGATTTTTGATATACGAGTTAGAGACAGAAAACGCGCGATATACTGTATATACACACACCGGCATATTGATAAATATGATATTTTAGAATGAATATGTAGACTAAAATCAAACATTTATAAGAATACTTGTCAAAGTATTTATTTTTATCAATTTTTAGCATTGAAGCCGTGGTTTAATCAAAAAATAGTATTTGAATTTTATATTTTATTTTAAATTCTGCATCGATTAAAAAAAAACCAGCCACTAGAACGCTCGTGATCACTTTTTCAATTTCTAAGCATATTTTTAAGGGTAAGTTGCTAGCCTAATAGGTAGAATGATGAAATCGGAAGCGAATTATAGATTTTTGAAGATGTCTTTTTATTTTTACCAAAATTAGGCACGAAGTAAAAAATTTAAATAAATTTGTACCAAATTATTCAAATTCAAATCACATCCATTTTTTTTCTCTAATCAACAAGACGGATTTTTTTTTTTAATTTGAAATGTTATCAAGTTTACTAAAAATTTTTCAGTGCTTCAGAAATCGCAAGTATAGTGGTAGAATGATGAATTTTGTCAGTTTTGCTTATCATAAATTACAAATTGAAATTATTTTTCCATTTCTGACTACGTATGATTCTAGGGTTAAATATTAATAGGTAACGTAAAAAGTTAAATATTATAAGAATTATAAAAGAAAAAACTACTAAAACTATAATTACCAATAGAAAAACAATTATTAATAAAAACACATATCAATAAAATCTAACACTATCAAAAATTAAAATTTAAAAACAATATTTGAACTGCTACAGCTCTGAACAAAATCGAAAAGAATAAATCATTTTAGCGAATTTCCAGAAATTCAGCTATTCCAGTAGGTCTCATGACACGACTTGAGCCCGGGAATATGGCAGAAATTTGTTTTGAGGTCCCTAGAAACCAAAAATAATATTCACTAAAATTTATATATATATATATATATATATATATATATATATATATATATATATATATATATATATATATATATATGTGTGTGTATGTATTTATGTATCAGCACGATAACTCTCGAACGAAATGTCCTAGGTTTACCAAATTTGGTGAGAACGTTGGAAATCCAAAAATCTTGGATGAGTTCTTCAGCCAGACACGTCGGATGCCAGGAACATGGTTTTTGTTCTTGCAAAAAATTTGTTTTTTGCCAAAATTTGCTATAATTTAAAAGTTTTTGCCACATTTTTATACACCATTGCAAAGACGGAAAAAAATCACATAAAAAAGGTTTTTGAACTATTATTCTAGGTTAGCTAGTTTTTGAGAAAATAAGAAAATAAGAAAATCCACTACCGGGGCGGTTCTAGAAACCTCCGGCGGTGGGTGGAGTAATGTGAACGAAAATTTTTTCTAATATAACTGAACTAACGGAACTTGATCTAACCTAACCGAACCTAAGAAAATTTGGTCTCAAACCTAACCGAACCTAAGGAAATTTTTTGTAAAGTAACCAAACCCAACAAAATTTTTTCTAACCTAACTGAACCTTATTGTTCTATAATTTATATAAACTGAATTTATTATTAGCAAATTTCCAGAATGGAATTCAGTTACTACAGGCACTGTCATGCCGCGACTTTAGTCCGGGACTATGGCAGAAATATGTTTTGAGGTTCCTAGAAACCGAAAATAATATTCACTAATATATATATATATATATATATATATATATATATATATATATATATATATATATATATATATATATATATATGTGTCCGCACGATGAAATTTAGTGAAAATATTGGAAGTCCCAAACCGTTGGACAAGTTCGTTAGCCAGAACATGTCCGATGCCAGAACAGGTCCGATGCCACATGGTTAAAAAATTGTTTTTTTGCCAAAATTTCCACTTATTCAAGAATTTTTGTGAAATTTTTTTACACTATTTAAAAGAGGAGAAAAGATTACATAAATACCCCTGTCGCAGCATCCTGCATAACATAGTGAATTTCCATTTACAAAAGTACGTTTTATTTACACTTACGTTGTTATGCAGGATGCTGCGACAGGGGTATTATAAATTTACACCCCTCGTTTCTAATCAGCAAAAGCCTACTATATATGTACAACTTCCAACACATACTTCCAGAAAAAATCAGAGTGAGAATACTGTTTATACATAATATGTACATATACAATATAGTTTATACATAATATGTACATATATACAGGCTGGTCCAGAATTATGTACCGTAATTGTGAGAGCTGATAGTACGTCCAAAAATAATGGTACTTTTTGATCTACACATTTTCCAAAACTCAATAATCAGGGAGATAATGGTACTAATTATTCCATCACTTATGATTAGAAGATAACTTAGAAATAGATACTTCTATTTTAAATTACTCGAAAACGATATTATTTATTAAAGTGTAATACGTATACCTTTTTTGCGTGGAATTGTGTGAGGAATCATATTGTTAAGAATTTTGTTTAAATAATTGCAAATTAAAATACCCCTGTCGCAGCATCTGCATAACATAGCGAATTTCCAAATCTTGGGCACTGGCGGATCTCATCTAAGACCTGTACCTATTTAAAATAGTTTAGCTTTCTAAGAGTAAAAGAATTTTTCAAATCGGTTGGGTAATTAGTTTTGGTATTTTTGGGGACCCAAGAACCCGAACGAATTTTGTGCAGCATAGTTGTATCCATCTAAAATAATTTAGTTCTCTAGCAGTGAGAAATTTTTTAGCATCGGTTCGATAGCTTATTACTGGCGTTTTCGGATCTGCAAGATCCCGGTGGACCTCATTAAAAAATCAGCTCGACCGTATATTCTAGGCGGACTTTATGTAATATATATATATATATATATATATATATATATATATATATATATATATATATATATATATATATATATATATATATATATATATACTCAAAACCCGTTGTGTAGCATTCTACGCCGCATTTGCATCCGCAAGACAGTTGTGGATCTCAGATAACACAACCTGTACCTATCTAAAATAGTTTACCTCGGTAATAGTAAAAAGGTTTCAAAATCGGTCAGTTATTTTATTTTTGACACTTTTAGGTCCTACTGACACTTCAGACCTTACATAACGTAATCTATATGTATCTAAAATAGCTTAGCTCCCCAACAGTGAAAAAATTTTCAAAATCGGTCGGCTAGTTTATTTTTGACGCTTTTGGATCCGATGGACCCTGGCAGACTTTACATAACGTAATCTATATTTATCTAAAATAGTTTAGCTCTGTAAGAGTGAAAAAATTTTCAAAATCGGTCGGTTAGTTTATTTTTACCACTTTTGGGTCCCATGGACCCTGGCGGACCCTAAATAACGTAATGTATGTCTATCTAAAATAGCTAGTTCCCCAACAGTGAAAAAATTTTCAAAATCGGTCGGTTAGTTTATTTTTGACACTTTTGGATCCCATGGACCCTGGCAGACCTAACATAACGTAATCTATATTTATCTAAAATAGTTTAGCTCTGTAACAGTGAAAAAATTTTCAAAATCGGTCGGTTAGTTTATTTTTGACACTTTTGGATCCCATGGACCCTGGCAGACTTTACATAACGTAATCTATATTTATCTAAAATAGTTTAGCTCTGTAACAGTGAAAAAATTTTCAAAATCGGTCAGTTAGTTTATTTTTGACACTTTTGGGTTCTATGGACCTTGGTGGACCTTACATAACGTAATTTATATTTATCTAAAATAGTTTAGCTCTGTAACAGTGAAAAAATTTTCAAAATCGGTCAGTTAGTTTATTTTTGACACTTCTGGATCCTATGGACCCTGGCAGACCTTACATAACGGAATCTATATTTATCTAAAACAGTTTAGCTCTGTAACAGTGAAAAAATTTTCAAAATCGATCAGGCAGTTTATTTTTGACACTTTTGGGTCCTATGGACCGAGGCAGACCTTACATAACGTAATCGATATTTATCTAAAATAGTTTAGCTCTGTAACAGTGAAAAAATTTTCAAAATCGGTCAGTTAGTTTATTTTTGACACTTTTGGGTCCTGTGGACCCTGGCGGACCTTACATAATGTATTCTAAATCTATCTAAAATAGTTTAGCTCTGTAACAGTGAAGAAATTTTTAAAATTGGTCGTTTAGTTTATTTTTTACAATTATGGGATCAGTAAATCCTGGCGAAACTCATACAAGTCTAGTACTCTAACAGTAAGAAAAGGGTTCTAAGGATCTCATATAACTTATGGCAGTCCGTAAGCTTCTTGCGGACATCATTTAATTAATTAATTCAAATACTGTAACTTACTAACTGTGAAAAAATTTTTAAAATCGATTGGTTAATTAATTTCTGGCCTTTTTAGGTCCCGAAAACCTTGACCTCACATAAAATACCTTAAATCCATTTGAAATGGTTTAATTTTTTAACATTATTAATTATTAGTGGAAAAATTTTCAAAATCGATTCAAAATATTTTTCCGTACATACATATGTAGGTACATTGTACATATTTTGTTTTGTTTCATATTTAATAATATTTATATCATAACATAATCTTCAATTTCTTGTTTACTTAAAAATTCAATAAAAAAAAAAAATTCTTCATTACATTAGCTTAGAAAATCTGTTTAATTTACATTTTTTAACATGGGATAGAACCATGCTAATTATAATGCAATAAATGAGAAACAAAACTCTATACATGTATGTGTGTTATATCACATATATGTGAATAGTTTTCACTTGTTCTCACAAAATTCTTTAATAAAAAAGTGAAATATTTTTATACTTCATAAAGAACTGAGATATAAATATAAATTACTTATTAGACTAACAAAGAAAGAATAAAAGTGAAAATTTACATTTTCTCGAAAAATACTTAAAATAGAAAGAAAATTATAAGAATATTTTCTTCATAATTTTTTTTTTCCTTTTCAACGATGTAAAAATCGAACTGCCTTATGATAGGATCGAATGATAAAAAATGGCCAGAAAACCTACTTCTGGGCATCCGACGTGTCTGGCTAACGAACTTAGCCAAGCCAATTCAGAATCCAGTCCGCACACAAAATTTCATAAGCGTTAGACGTTTCGTTCGAGAGTTATCGTGGGAACACATAAATATATATATATATATATATATATATATATATATATATATATATATATATATATATATATATATATATATATATATATATATATATATAAATTTTAGTGAATATCATTTTCGTATTCTAGGGACCTCAAAACAGATTTCTGCCATAGTCCTGGACTCAGATTGCGTCATGAGACCTACTGTAATAGCTGAATTTCGAGTTTTCGAAATTCGCTAAAAGAAAAGTCGTGATAACTCATATCTAGCGCCCAACACTACCCCTTGATCATAAGTGGTGGAATAAGTGTTAACATAAATTTAATCCTCTAAACGCAAAATACATACTCCTAAAATATCAATGCGTTAGTCAAAAGCGCTTGGAAAATATTTAGGAAAAAATGGTTTCAGTTTCACCCATATACAGAGTTGTATCTTCCTTATTATTGAGTTTTGGGGAAAAGTGTACAGGAAAAGTACCATTATTTTTGAACGTACTATCAGCTCTATCGATTACGGTACATAATTCTGAACCACTTTGTATAATTATATCGTGTATATATATATATATATATATATATATATATATATATATATATATATATATATATATATATATATATATATATATATATATATATATATATATATATATATATATATATATATATGTTACGCTCAAAGATCGAAATCGCTCATTGAGCGAAAAAATCGACCACAACGCGTTGTGGTTATTTAAAATCAGCCACAATGCGAAATTCGTGTTGTGGCACTTATAAAAACAGCCACAACGCGTTGTGGCTAACTCAAAAAGACCATAACGCGAAATTCGCGTCGTGGCTTTTATAAGATTTGACCACAACGCGACGTGGTCATTTAAAAAAGCCACAACGCGTTCTAGATCGTTAGCTGATGCAATTGTGACACAACGGGCAGGTTGTTATTTGTCAATTGGCGCATTGCAATCAAATACCGTTGAGTTTGTATTCATTGTTGATTGTTATTTCCAGATGTAAACATCAGTACTCTAATCATGGCTAATATAAAGAATGTATTTTATGATGAATTGGATGAGTTTATAAAGATAAATACCGATCGCAGTTTTTTCATTAGTAACGAACGGTACCAAACGTTACTTCAAGACACAAAGGAGGCTCAGCTTCTCCAAAAAGTAATCAACCCCTATCGTCAAAACATTATCGTCGTCTTAAACTATATGATGTTTTAAAAATAAGTGACACGGAAATTGATTATATGGATCTAATAGTATTTGTGATTCAAAAATTCGTTATTTTTGTAAGGCTGATGAACTGTTTGACATTTTGTCTTTTTAAATTTTTTAAAATAATTATTGACACTGCCCAGTGGCTCTAAATTGCAATTTTAAAAACAGAACTTTGTATTTACATTTTCTTTGAAGACTACTATGCTGAAATTCATAAAATTAAACAATGGATCGCCCATTGTTTGATGTTAAAAGTTTTAATTATAACGCGACTGTTTGTTAATCTGATGAAGTTCATAAAATAGGGTACTTTGTTTTTGTATATAAACTAAGTGGCCTTTTTATTTTGAATAAATTCTGTAAAAAAAGATCAAATACGTAACTACAATTTTAAAATGAAAATTTGGCGCGAAAACCAACTCATTGTAATAACATCAAGATGTTATCAAGATGGTGTCAAGTGAAGTTGCTTGTAGTTGTTTGTTGGTCTGTTACAGCTTAAAGGGGTATTGTAGTCTAGACTAAAAGCTCGATTATGAGATGATTTTATGGGCGTAATAAAAAAAAGGGGAGATCCTGGGTTCGATTCCCGGCCGATCCGGATAATTTTTTCAATCACTTTGTGATTTTTAACTTACATGTGGTTTTTAGTCATATAACCAAGGAAATCGAGTGGTTAGAGTTTCAGTTTAGCTGAACGATAGGTGAACATATGAATACTGCGTGTATTTAAATGCAAACAAAAGTTTGTCATATGTAGTAATGTTTCACAAGCACTCGATAATATTTGAAATTGAAAAATTGTAACTGTTTCTCGCATTAGAGAGAGTACCAATACACATAGCTGATTGAATGATTGTCGGTATCGGGCGGCTGTCGAGCACAGGATCGTTTGTGTAATGGCGAGCATACCTGGCTAGTTACCGGGAGATCCTGGGTTCAATTCCCGGCCGATCTTGTGATTTTTAATTTAAAAAAAAAAAAAAAAACAATAAACATTTTTAGTATCCATTTTTTTAACAGTTTTTTATTGATATTTGAAAAGTATAAAAATGTATAAAAATTTAAAAAAAAATTCAAAACTGAAATCGGTAGGGCCGGCAAAGTGGGGACTCAAAAAAAAGTGTCTCCTAGTTGATGTGATTTAGCCGATTAGAAAAAATAAATTTTTTCACAAAATGGCGGCCTTTTAAAAAAAATCAATTTTTCGCCTCCTTTTTTCAACTACGAAAATTTTTTAAAAATAGTAAAAAAAAGAAATTCTAAAAACCCCTACGTCGGACCAATTTTGATAGTATTAAGAAGGTCTGTACCAAATTTCAAGTAAATCGGTGCATTAAAACTTGAAATATCATGTCAACCGTATCGAAAAAAGCAGTTTCAAATAATTTATATTAAAAATTTGAATTTAACATTGAAAGGATACACAGTACACAAGAAAAAATAACCATAACTCCGAAAATAATTCGAATTTCCGTAAATCCTTTTAGAGGCTTATTCTTAAAGGTCTAAACTTTGAAAATGTGAAAAAAAGAAAAATCGATTTTTTCGAATTTCTAGACTAGAATACCCCCTTAAACAGATTTTAATGCATGACTATGTATTGCTTAAAAATAACTAATTTGCAATTTAGTACCTATATGAGAAATAATTTTGTTATATTTACTAATAAAAGATTACGAATTCAAAATGAATAAAAATTTAATGAAAGGCTTTTATTATTTAACATCCTGAATCCTATACGTTAGTTGACAAATAACAATCTGTCCGTCGTGTCACAATTTTATTGCATCAGCTAACTGTCTAAAACGCGTTGTGGCTTTTTTAAATGACCACGTCGCGTTGTGGTCAAATCTTATGAAAGCCACGACACGAATTTCGCGTTGTGGTCTTTTTGAGTTAACCACAACGCGTTGTGGCTGTTTTTATAAGTGCCACAACACGAATTTCGCGTTGTGGCTGATTTCAAATAACCACAACGCGTTGTGGTCGATTTTTTCGCTCATTGAGCGATTTCGATCTTTGAGCGTAACATATATATAAGAACAAGGAAACACCCAATGAATTCCTAGCTACAAAACAAGACCACCTAACAAAATAAATTTTTATTGGTTGAAATTTCCAAAATGGACACATAGGTTGACGCCTAGATTGTTTCATGAAGTTGGTACAAGCGATTATGCAGAAACGGTAATATTTGAATTGGGATGATTTATAAATTTTTTTTTTAAGTATTTTAGTATGCAATTGTTTTTTTTTTATTATTTTTATTATTAAGGCAAATTTTTTATTTTTAATGGATAATGATTAAAAATCAAAACAATGTATCAGTTGATCATTTTATTAAAAGATGATAATCATTGGATTGTTGTTAACTAGGTTTGATAAGCAGTGGTCCAGCCTTTCCAGAATATTTCAAGATTTTCAGGATAAAAACAAAATATAAAATTTAAAAAAAAAATATAAACTAAAAACTGATAATTGTGGAATGATTTGATGTAAATGGGTCCAACCATTTCCAGGATATCCTAGGATTTTCAGGATAAAAGTCAAATTCACAGAATTAAAAATTTAAAAAAATTAGTTTGAAAACTGATAATTGCAAGATGCTTCTTAGCCGTAAAATTCGGTCAAGTGTAATCGTACTTGCGTGAATAGTGTCCCGTAGAATAAGTTGAAAAGTTTCCGTATTGAGTCAGTTTTTGTTTCCGGGAAAATAAAATATAAATTTTCAAATATAGAGCAGAGAAATTCTTGAAAGTTTTAAATAAACAAGTTTTAAAAACTCACGATAAAAAAGGCCTTTTTATATAACAAGTTTTAAAAATTCACGAATGGAATTTCCAGAATGGATTTTTTTTTCAGCTATTACAGCCACTGTCATAACGCAACCTGAGCCCTTGGCAGAAATTTGTTTTGAGGTCCTTAGAAACCGAAAATAGTAGGTAGGACATCGTACGCCAATGTTCTAGTATCATCATATGACTTAAGAAAATGACTTTCTTGCAAAAGAAAAAAGAAATTTTCAACATAACGTATAAAATGGGGATTTTCAATGTAAAGTTTTATTTAAAGACATGTCCTCATATTCTACAAATGTCCTCAAAAACCTATATATATGAAAATTTTGTTCCCATACTATCCGCTGATATATATATATATATATATATATATATATATATATATATATATATATATATATATATATATATATATATATATCAGCGGATAGTATGGGAAATGTGAAGTTGTAGGAATGTAAAGTTTTATTTAAGGACATGTCCTCATATTCTACAAATGTCCTCAAAAACCTATATATATGAAAATTTTGTTCCCATACTATCCGCTGATATATATATATATATATATATATATATATATGGATTGGTAGTACGACTGGAAAGTGATAGGATCGAATGAATTATATCCTAAGAAAAATATAAAATTTATTGATAAATAGTAACCTAAAGATAAAAAGTATTTGTGAATTTATTAAAGTGAAGGGAACAGTTATCAAGAAAGTCATAATATCGGTTCCAAATCAATATATATCTTTAAAAAAAAAAAAAAAAAGGGAATTAAAAATTTATAATAACCTTAAAAATTTAAAAAAAAAAAAAAAAAAAAAATCTATACATGTTGGTACACCTTAATTGTAAATAACCTTTAATTAATTATATAAATCAGTGTGGCTCATAAAAATAAAATATAAACAAACAAATACTTAGTAAATATTAAAATAGTTATTGTATTTAGTGAATAAATTAATTATTAGAGTGGTTATCGTATCTGTAATTGTGTAAATGTGTACAATGGAACAGAAAATAGATCAAATACTAGAAAAAATGAACAAGTCAGAAAAAGAAATGGAAGAAGTTAAAAGTTTATGCCAGCAAATGTTAAACGAAAATAAACAAATGAAAGAAAAAATAGTACAACAAGAAAAAACAATAAATTATTTAAAATGTATTGTAAATCAAAGAAATTTGGTAATACACGGAATTGATGAAAATGAAGTTAATGAAATGGACCTGCAACAAAATATATTAAAAATAATTAATGAAAAGTTAGAGGTGAAATGTAATAATGACGATATTGATACTATATTTCGCATCGGAAAAAAAAATAAAAAATCTCGTCCAATTAAAGTTATCATGTACTCAGTTAAAAAGAAAGAAGAAATTTATAATGCAAGAAGAAAGTTAAAAGGAACCAATACTTACATAAACAGAGATTTACCAATAGATATAAGACAAGAACAAAAGGAAAAGAGGTTACGTCGAAAGAAAGAAATAGAAAAAACATCAAAATGTTGATCTTGCTCGACTAAATTTTAAAAAAATATTAGAAGAGTATAAAAACAAATTAGTTGATCAGGATCTAGATAGAATATATAATTCTAATTATAATACCATGTATAAAGAAATCATAATGAACAACAGTACAGTGTCACGTATGACATTACTTAATAATATTGAAAAGTACAAATTAATCAGTCAAATTAGAATATCGAGTGACGACTTCATAAATATCTATACAAAAGAGCTCCAAGTTAAAATATTTACAAAAGATACTTGCATCTTATGTAATTATGGCCAAAAGGAAACAGTGCAGCATATTATTACAGAATGTCCTGCATATGATGAAATACGCAATCAATACTTCTATGATAATAATATACAACCATCTATATACCTATTGGACGTCCATAACACAGAACAATTAAACAGGCTGTATAAATTTATAAAGGAATGTCTAAATATAAGACAAAAAATTACAAATTATTAATTTGCATATAGAACCCCAATGTCTCTGTTGTAACTATGTTTACCATACAAATTAAAGCCTACTGTATAGGAATTATATTTTTAGATTGTTTATGAAATATTGATTGTTTATGAAAATAATAACAAAAACATAATCAAAATAATTTGAAATATTGTAACTAATTGTAATTTATCTACTATTTATGTAGTAATTGTAATTAAATTATGTATTATGGACTTATGGTACTACCAATCTGTAGAAAAAGATTGTATGAATATGTATTATTCAAAACAATAAACTATTATCTATCTATCTATCTATCTATCTATCTATATATATATATATATATATATATATATATATATATATATATATATATATATATATATATATATATATATATATATATATATATATATATATATATATCAGCGGATAGTATGGGAACAAAATTTTCATATATATAGGTTTTTGAGGACATTTGTAGAATATGAGGACATGTCCTTAAATAAAACTTTACATTGAAAAGTAAAGTCCTCTCGAACGAAAGGTCGAATTTTTATGAAATTTGGTGGAAATATTGGAAGTCCCAAACCGTTGGACGAGTTCGTTAACCAGGCACATCCGATACCCGGAACATGGTTTTTTTTGGCAATTTTCGTGAAAAAATTAGTTTTTCGCCAAAATTTCCCTTTATTTAAAAATTTTTGCGAGATTTTTTTCCATTATTGAAAAGAGGAGAAAAAATCACACAAAAAAAATTCTTAAACTATTTTTCTATGTTAACTAGTTTCCGAGATCCGATGCCCTGAACCTCGAAAGAGTTCTTGCTAATATTTGCCAAAATTCAAAAGAATTTCGAAATTTTTTTACACTTTATTAAAGATAGGCTTTTAAGCCATTTCCCTATGTTAGTAGTTTTTCGAGAAAAATAACTTAAAAAATAATCAAATTCACAAACTGCTATTATTAAGCTTTGAATAAACTCAAATTTCAAATTGAAATAACCTTGAAAAAAATAGTAATTACTAATTGTCACTTTTTTTTACAAAAATTGATGGAAAATTTAAAAATTAACCTAATGTAATGTATAACTCATTTTCGAAAATTTTGCGTGTATTGAGTTTTGAAAAAACTGTACTTAATTATTAATAAATACTTAGCTAGTACAAATTTATACATATTACTTACGTATCTATTTATTCTTGTCTTACTAATGGCGGGATATAGCATGCAATGCATATATTGTCGTATCCCGATGTTGTATACGGTGTAAATGGGTATAATGCGACAACCATTAAAAAAAGTAAGCGTAATAAAACTTTTAACGTTTAACACGTTAACGGTTATAAGAGATTATGATGAAACATCCAGCCGATACAATATTTTAATAACTAATGAATCAATTACTATTATACGTCATAAGGTACATATAGTGCCTAGATACGGAACGAGTTTGTTTATGTACCGTAAACTGAGCTGAATCAGGGAAAGACGAGTATATAGAGATAATAAAACGAAAAATGTTATTCATGAGCTCAGTTTAAAAACATTAGATGTAAATAGTGATGAGCAAATGCAAGACCAAGACCAAGACTTGGCAGTCTTGGTCTTGGTCTTGTTCTTGCATTAAGAATCTTGGTCTTGGTCTTGCTAGAGCAGTTTGCGTCTTGGTCTTGGTCTTGCAAAATGCAGTCTTGGTATTGGTCTTGGTCTTGGTATTGCTAAAAATCTTGCACTTTCTTGCATTTTTTTATTAGCCAATTTTTTCCTTTTAAAGAATTTTCTCTCTTTACGGTATTAATTATACTTTTAAACTATTTAAATAATTTAGCAAGAGTCTTGCTTTTTTCTTGCTATAGTCTTGGTCTTGCTCACTTGAGTCTTGGTATTGGTCTTGCAGCCATACTTATAGTCTTGGTCTTGGTCTTGCAAAATGCAGTCTTGGTCTTGCAAAAAATGCAAGACCAAGACAAGACTGCAAGACCAAGACTAATTTTGCTCATCACTAGATGTAAAGCCGAACATATACCTCTGCTGGCGCTCGCCGGAAAATTTTGTTACTCTAACGTTAGCTAACGGAGCTTGCATCGTTACAAACCAGAGGGCTCTGATTCAAAAATTTTAAATGCATTAGACAGTAAAAATTCAATTTCCAAATTAATGAGTAATGTTTTTATTTCATAATTTTTGAATGTGGCTGTACTTCAGAAAATAAGTATTTATACCGTGAAAAACCATGGCTTCTCTGGTTTTTCACGGTATAAATACTTAATAATAGAAATATTTAAGGTGCATCAATTTTTTTAAATCTGAGTTCTCTGGTTTGTAACGGTGCAAGCACCGTTAGCTAACCTTAGGGTAACAAAATTGTCTGGCAAATATAAGTTTTATTAAACTAGAGTATAATAATTGTAATTATTGCCTATTAAACCACATCTCTATCCACCCCACATCCTAATCAAACCACATTCGTTCCTTTATATTTAATGTAGGATAATCTATTAATTCAT
The DNA here is from genome assembly GCA_035578155.1 of Brachynemurus nebulosus. Lineage (NCBI taxonomy): Eukaryota > Metazoa > Arthropoda > Insecta > Neuroptera > Myrmeleontidae > Brachynemurus > Brachynemurus nebulosus. The sequence continues at coordinate 3,444,211 of JAPWDM010000032.1, forward strand.
CTCCTGTCTCTATTCACCCCTATTCATCTCGCATAATAATTATTATTATTATGACGATTATGCTGAGATTTTATTTGATGTTTTTAGATATGATATGTTTATAAATTTATGGAATGGCTTGATAACCTTGAAACTGTTCTGTACGGTGTTCCAATACATCTCTTATGCACCCCCAATCACCGTATATTCGTTCTTTTATACTTGATATAGCGTCCCTATTAATCCATATCCTGTCTCTTTCCACCCCCAAATCACACCACATTCGTTCCTTTATACTTAATGTAGCATCTCTATTAGCCCATCTCTGGTCAGTATTCACCCCACTATTCACTCCATAATAATAATAATTATTATTATGACGATTATGCTGAGATTTTAATTGATGTTTTCAGATATGGTATGTTATTTTCTGCTTCTAAAAACTTTATCTATTTTGGTGTTTTATGAATAAGTTGTTGTTTAATCAAAATCTTAGTTGAAACATATACAGCTGAACTCTTTTTTATGCGGTCCTTCTTTTGTGGGATTTTTTTTTATACGATTTTTTTTATACCGTTTATAAAAAATCGCCATTAAAATACATAATGTGAATCAAAATTACGAGACAGTAAGAAACCTAGACAACAGTAACTTTCTTTGATAAAAATACCTTTTAACGGCTTTTAAGCATTTAATCAATACATTGCATAAGAACATAAGTTATTGCATCATATAATTTTGTTAAAGACGTATTTTTTAAAATTTTCATAATATTATAAAATTGAAATGAAATTATTAGAATCCAACTGCAGGTAAAATGAAATGAAAAAAATTTTTTTAGCGACAGCCTGCATATAAATTATTAAGAACGAACTAAAAGAAAGAAAATTGTTCTACATGTTTCAGTCATTTAAATGACCATCTTCAGGAAAATCAATAATTCAGTTGTGAAAACAACTGAGAAAAATAATATCAAAAGGACATAACCTCCAAATGTCAAATGAATGTCAAAATTTTTTTCATTGAAATGAAATGTTTCTACCTGTAAATTAATGCTTCATCTTGTTTATAGAAGCAACTTCTAAGGAAATTTCTAAGTTTTGAGCGTTTTTAATGATGTTTTTTTATGAAAGTTTTTTATGCGGTCCCGACCAACCGCATAAAAAAAGTTTTTTGTACAATCTGGATCGAACTATACTTTTTATAGCTATTTATGATATTTTTGAATATATTTTTTTTGTGCGATTTTTTTTATGCGGTCCCTATCCGCCGCACAAAGAAAGGATCAACTGTATGAGAAAAGAAAACTGACAAACAATTAGTTATTTTATTTTTGGATAAGTTGGAAGTTAACTGGCGGGGTGAATAGAGACAGGAGATGTGTTAATAGACATGCTATGTTAAGTATAAAGGAACGAATGTGGTGTGATTAGGGGTGGAGAGAGACAGGGTGGGGGTTAATAGGGACGCTATAACAAGTATAAAGGAACGAATATACGGTGATTGGGGGTGCAGGAGATATGTACTGGAACACCGAAGAAAGCACTTTCAAGGTTATCAAGTATTCAAGATTTTTATAAACACATTTAACAAGACATTTTTATACCTTATCTCTTCGATCCTAATTTACCATAGGTAGAGTAGATATTACATGACTTTTGTAACTTTTTAAAAAAACGAGGAATATTTTCAAAAATTTTGATTACTGTCATAGTTAAAGTGACCATCCTTACGTAAATTTTTAATATAGTAAAGACTATGTATTCGTAAAAGAAATATAATATAAAATACCCCTGTCACAGCATCCTGCATAACATAGCGAATTTCCATTTACAAAAGTACGTTTTTCTCGGAAATTAGTTGATATAGAGTAATTGTAAATAAATTTAGTTATCGTGCGGACACTTAGTAAACATCTATATAAATGTGTCCGCACGATAACTCAAGAACGAAACATCTTATTTTTAAGAAATTTCGTGAAAACGTTTACGGTGTTTTGGACATTTTTCGTGAAAAAAATTTGGCGGAATCAGGCGAAAAAATCACATAAAGAAGGTTTTTTTTATTTATAATTACTCTATATCAACTAATTTCCGAGAAAAACGTACTTTTGTAAATGGAAATTCGCTATATTATGCAGGATGCTGCGACAGGGGTATTTTTTTTATTTCGTTTTATATTTCTCATTTCCACAAAAGTAATATAATTTTTACCAAACTTGGTGAAAGTAAGCCTTTCTGGACCTTAAATAACTAAAAGTTTTTTTGGGTAAAAAATTTAAAAGTTTCCGTGATATTGATTTTTTTTAGTCCGGAAAACTTTTTTTTCAAGAAAAAATTCTGCTTAAAAAAATTATCGCACTATGTTCTGCCAGTACTTATTTTTTTCGGTTTGACATGTAATTTTTGGCAAAATAAACAAAATTAGTAGTTACGTTTAAGAACATGATTTTTTTAAGTAGAATGTTTTCTTGAAAAAAATGTTTTCCGAACTAAAAAAAATCAATATCACGGAAACTTTTAAATTTTTTTACCCAAAAAACTGGTATATTCCTGTTTCGCCTGTTCCCGTTTCTCCTGAAATTAAAATTTGGTACGCTTTGGTTGCGTTTTGCCTGGCCACATGTTCGACGGAAGTAAATAGTTGTGATTCGCCTGATCTACTAGGTAAATAAAAGAATAAGACAAATTCAAGAAAGCTACTTAAATAATGAAATAACAGTAGGAAGATGTTTAGAAAAAATAGCTTACACTGTTAAGCTTAAGATAAATTAATTTTATCAGTTCAAATTAATGTAAATATGTATATATATATATATATATATATATATATATATATATATATATATATATATATATATATATATATATATATATGTATGTATGTATATTATTTTAAATTTTTTTTAAATTAACGAAACGTAAAGCGCATAAACTTTTAACTACACCAGTAGTTTTTGCACCTATCAAAAATTACTGCCAATCCTAAGTCTGGAAAAAGTAGCCCAGTGAACATTTTTCTGTAAATTTTATGTCACAGTGACAGAACTGAAAGTCACCTGTTACATAAAATGTGAGTCACATATGACTCACATGTAACTTACAATTTCCCACTTATAAACATAACAATGTGACGTAACATTGTTATGTTCTTGTTACGTTTCAGGAAAATATAACTTTGATGTTACCTTATAGATAAAAATACGCCTTACGCCTTCTTTTGCAAAAAGCAAATTCAAAATTCCCCTTTTTTGTTTCTTATTAACATTACATCACATATTACCAACTTTGTTCATATACATACACCTAAAATTATCATTGTTTTTTTTTTTTTCTTTTTTTTGTTGACTGTTACAGGATTCGAACCGTTATCCGAGCTGAAGGATCATTTAAATTATCGACAGTCTTAACCACTAGACCAAACTGACTTTTTATTCTCATCGTTATATATTAATATATATCACAAAATAGTAAATAAAGCCTTACAAGAATTTTCATAAGAGTTTAATTTTTAAATTAATAACAAAATTAACTGTTTTAACGACGTATTAACGTTTTTTTAATGAAATGTCAGAATCATGACTCTTTTGTTATGTTTTTGTGACGTGTCAATATTAATAAAACATTTCACTTGTCACTTTTGTGAAATGTTTTGTTACCATATTAATTTTAAATGTATCAATTCGCGAGGAGTTATCAATTTAAAGATTCCTGTAGTTAATACGTCACAAAAACATAACATAAGAGTACTGTTGTGACGTTTTGTTCAAAGTAACATTGTTAGGTCATCGGGACATAACAAAAGAGTCATGATTGTGACATTTCAATAAAGTAACGTTGATACGTCACAAAAACATAACATAAGAGTCAATTCTGTGAGGTTTTATTAAAGTAACATTGTTAGGTTGCGAAGACATAACATAAAAGTCACACTGTGACGTTTTATCGAAGCAACCTTGATACATCATCTAAACGTAACATAGCAGTCACAAATGTGACATTTTATTACAGTCACAATGGCACGTAACTGTTACGTAACATACAGGTACCAATTAGGTATATAACGTAAAACTCTAATTTTATATAATTGTTATGTCACCCATAAGTCAAAAAAGTTACGTAACTTGTTATTTTCTTGTTACATCACATTTACATTCTATGTTCACTGGGAGGAAGAAAAGTTGCTACATTTTCTTCGAATTTTCTTTAAAATCTCTTATGGTGTTATTTTACATTATAATAAAATAGGGCATCCATCGTCCAATTTATGGTCAGGCGAAACGATACCACCTTTTGAATCGTCAGGCGAATCGGGAAATTTTAATTGGTTAGTCGAAACAGAAACAGGCGAATCAGGCATAAATCAAAAATACCCCTGTCGCAGCATCTGCATAACATAGCGAATTTCCAAATTTTGGGGACTGGCGGATCTCATCTAAGAACTGTACCTATTTAAAATAGTTTAGCTTTCTAAGAGTAAAAGATTTTTTAAAATCGGCTGGGTAATTAGTTTTGATATTTTTGGAACCCAAGAACCCGAACGGACTTTGTGCAGCATAGTTGTATCCATCTAAAATAATTTAGTTCTCTAACAGTGAAAAAATTTTCAAAATCGGTCGGTTAGTTTATTTTTTACAATAATGGGAACAGTAATAAACCCTGGCGGAAATCATACAACATAACCTTTATTCATCTAAAATAATTTTAGTAAAAAGTTTATCCTAACAGTAAAAAACGGGTCCTAGGGATCTCATATAACTTATGGTAGTTCGTAAGGTTCTTGTGGACATCATTTAATTACTTAATGAATTCAAATACTTTAACTTACTAACGGTGAAAAAATTTTCAAAATTTTCGACATTCGCTAAAAAAATCATTAAAAATATTTGATATGTTTCGATCAATTAATGGTCAACATCAGCAAATAAAAGTTACTAAAATCGAAGAAAAGAATGAGTTATTTGTCCGTAGAAATTAAAATACAAATTCTGAAAACGAGCAAAGAAATATTGAAAAAACTAGATCGGCAAAACATTCTGACAAATAACACTACCCAACTAATACTTGCCAATTTGAATGAAACTTAACATACTTATTAAACAGCGAAAAATATTAAATACGTGTTTTTTTATTTCGGCTAAATACGCTTTTTAGGGGTAGAAAACACCATTCAACCTCTGTAGATGAAAACAGTTATAGCTAAATATTTTTGAAACGACATATTTTCTGAAAAAAGGACTGAGTACCAAATTTGTAGAATTTAAAGCGATGCACTTGATAGTGACCCTGAAATCGATTTTCAAGGTCAGTTGAAAATGATTAGCCATTGCCGAACTTTGACCATATCCTGTACCTATAAGCAGTAATTTCATGTATTGACTCAATCTATCTTCAAAATTGATTTGTTGCGTTATTTTTCTAAAATAAAAAAAATAAAAACCTGACGAAATGGAAAAATAGGCGCAAATTTATAGAAAAAATTAGAAGAAAACATTTTTGTAAGTAATTTTAGAAGTAAAGTTAAGAAAAGATTTAATATCACTCCAATTGTAAGTTAAACATTAACTTTATGTTATATTAGAAATTTTCAAAATTTTTTAAAATTTTTATTGCTACTCTATAGTTATCATATTAGGAATTCAATTCAACATATGATTAACTATTATTTTTCCGATTGCGATTGAGCAAGTATTTTTCAAAATTACTTCTTGATCACTTATTTTCTATCTTGCATGTGAAATTCGTTCGAATATACTTTGAACCATTTAGGGATGAAAAGTAAACTACTCCTTTTGAAAAATATTAAATGATTTTCAAATGACTTTGGAAATTGACCTCAAGGTCAACTTCAAAGTCATCATCAAGTTCGAATATACTTTGAACTCTATAACTTTGGTCCTAAGCACTTTTTTCAGAAAATATATCGTACCATAATCCACTTCTATGTTGATTCCTGGTCTCTTTTCCTGCGTTTCTAATATTTATGTCAATAAAAAATGTGCTACCGTAGACAAGGATGAATAGGTACGCATTCAGACTTCACACCGTATTTTTTTGTATTTATTTTATGAGTACCTAATCTTTAATATATTAAAAATTTACGCGAAGATGGTCACTTTATCAGCAGTATCCAAAAAAATTTAAAAATATCGGTGGTTTTTGAAAAATTAACAAAAATCGTATAATTTCTTCTCTATGAAAAATTGGGGTCAAAAGAGACGAGAAAAGAGTAAATGGGGACAACCCGTAGGGTCGACCAAAATTGAAATTCTAATATAAAATAATTTCGAACTTTTTGTATTTATACATTCAAAAAAGAAATAATAGGTACTTGATGATTTTCTGTAAAAATAAACGTAGAATCTAAAATAAAGTTTATATACTCCTGTCGTTTACCCCTAAGTTTATATTCCTCCTATTCTTATTTTAGTTCAAAAAATAATTTTTCAAAAGACTAAGACATAATAATTAATATAACAGTGAGATTCTACGTCCATTTTCAGACTTTTGTCTCATACAGACGTTACCTAGAATTTTTTTTATCTACAAAAACATCAGTCTACAGAATTTAATTTATTAGTTAGCAAAATAATTCAAATATGTCTCACTAACAATAAATGTCTTAAATGAGTTTAAAAAATCAAAACGATACTGTTTATTAAATTGCGTAAAAGCTAGTAAATGCAATAACAGATATGATGAATTTATAAGGATTTTCTTGTACTACAAAATCTTAAAAATATGGAAACGCGTACTTTTTTTTCGTTAATTGTGTTTTATTCTTTTGCACAAAATTTTAAAAATACTTTATTTTCTTAAGAAAGGGAGGCAACTTTAGTCACAGATATGCCTATGAACAGTTTTTGGTAATCCGGGAAAAACGAAAACACTTTTTAAAATTTTTTTATTGTTAAAATCGAAATGTTCTTTTAAAGAGGGTTAAAATTACCATATTTTATATTAAAATTTTGACACAATCAGTCCCTAATTAACGAGCCTTACTTAATATTAGCAAATTGAGAAAAAACACGTCAATTAGATTTTTTTACACAGATTTTATTTGTTATATAATTCAAAAGGATATTTTAAAAATGTGTATGAATGGCTTTCATTAAATAAATTTCAATATATTTTCCATTTATTTTAACAGTGGAATGTCCTTATTAGTGGCTATACTTTCGGCTTGGAGCGAATTAGACGAAGATTTTCTTCTAAAACCAAATTTAATAATTAATTAAAGAAATAAAAAAAAATTTGTGGATTTCCTACCGTTCAAATATAATCTTTATTGTATGTAAAAATGTTATTACATTTTTTCAAAAAACTGTAAGTAAACTGTAAAATTTTCTTTACAAATATGTTAAAATAGAGAAATGTTTCCTTTTTAATTTATTTTTAACTCTTTTTAAATGATTCACTTTAAAATTTTTTAATATTTCTTAATCGAAATTTCATAAAAGAATGTGTCAAAATTTAAAAAAATTTTTCTTTGTTAAAAAAAAAAATTGAATGTGCAAAATTATTTAATATTAGAATGCTCTGATTATACAGTTCTAATCATAACTGTATTGTCAATTGGATAGAAAATTACGTAAAAATATTATTGTTTGAATATGATTTAACGTAATTTTTATACGATTGAAGCAAACTCTTATTAATTTTAGGAAGGTGTAAATATAATCTAAATTCTGATCATATCACATAACAGATATCGTCGGGATTTTTTTTGTAAAAAAAAATGGAACAGAGATACATTATAAAAACATTTAACTGACAGAGAAATAGAATATAGCCGAATCGTTAAATTGGATTAAAAAAATCATGACACGCTACTTATAAAGCGGTTTTTTTCGAATTTTGCTCGCAAAAAATGAGACAGAAAAAAAAAGAATGCGAGTGCGAGTGAAATGGAGAACGACATATTTCCTAGTTTTTCTCGAAAAGTAAGTAATTTAGAGCAACGGTATAAAAACATTTTTTATGCGTCTTACCTTTTACAATGGCTTAGTGTAAAAAAAAATTTGAAAAATTGCTTAATTCTGGCAAAAAACTCATTTTGTTGACAAAAAACGCCCGGAAAACCTACTTCTGGGCATCCGACGTGTCTGGCTAACGAACTCATCCAACGATTTGGAAAATCGAATTCGCACACAAAATTTCATAAGCATTAAACGTTTCGTTCGAGAGTTATCGCGCGGATACATATATATATATATATATATATATATATATAAATTTTAGTGAATATCATTTTCGTATTCTAGGGACCTCAAAACATATTTCTGATATGGTCTCGGGCTTAGGTCGCACCATGACACCTGGCGTAAAAGCTGAATTTCCAGTTTTGGAAATTCGCTAAAACTTATGGTTATTTAAGACCCAGAAAGGCATACTTTCACCAAGTTTCGTAAAAATTAAATTATTTTTGTGGAAATGAGAAATATAAAACGAAATAAAAAAAAAAAAAAAAAAAAAAACAAAACAACAAAATTCGCATTATTCTCCGAAATTTTGAGGTTACGTTAAAAAGTGACCTTTACAAAAGTTGTAGATTTTTACATGATCTACAACTTTTGTAAAGGATAATTTTTTCTTTAACTTCGACTTTCGTCGGAAATTGCAATATTACAATTTTTCAGTCTTTTGGAACCCCCCAAATCAATCCTCCACCGCCCCTGCTCACGCATTTATTTTTTTACGTTTATTATAAGCCTCTTTACCATTTCCACTTATAAATATCTAGGTAACAATTTTTTTTCTCTCTATGTGTAATTTAGTTAGGCTATCTTGGCTAAATATTTATTGTACAATGTTATATCGCGAGTGTTCTTTCTCAACCTCGTATAACGTTTTTTGGCGGTTTTGAGTTAGAAAGTCATACATGTACATAATTCACTCCCCCATATGATGCACTAAGAAATATTGCAAAATAGTTAATGGAAAAAATTTTAATCCAATAAAATTCAAACTCGTATATCATAACCTAATTTAGTTTTCTGACAAAACCTGGTATATGATATACGAGTTTGTGTAAAATTATTTTTTGAAATAGTAACATTTTTATCAGCATACCCTCGTACTTGACCAAGATACAACTATCTGACACTAGAGTTCACAGGTACTGTACACCACAAATCCAATAGTACGTAGTGGTCGGTGCAAATTTAAGGGGAAGTACTTAAAATCGGAAGATCGGGAGCGTCGGTAAACTTTTATTTGAGGCGCCGGTAAATATTATTTATTATATAAACAAGTACATATTATATATAAATAAGTACAGTACGCTTCAAAAAGTGATCGAACACTCTCACCCAAGGGGAGGGGGGGGGGTGCCCCCATTTTTGACGCCGCACTATACTTAATGTTGTGGTACACTGCCGTGTCAAAAGTGTGAGCAACCCCTGGGGCAAGGTGTCCGATCACTTTTTGAAGCGTACTGTACTTATTTAAGCGAGCGCGTGTCGGAGTCAAATGTCAAGGTTTGTACGTCCACAAAATAAGTACAGTACGCTTCAAAAAGTGATCGGAAACCTTAACCCAGGGGGAGGGGGTGCCCACATGTTTAACACGGCAGTGTACCACAACATTAAGTACAGTACGGCGTCAAAAGTGTGGGCACACTCCTGGGTCAGGGTGTCCCCATACTTTTCACGCGGTAGTGTGCGACAGAACCCATACCGCTCTTTTACTGATATCTTTGCTAGTTGACGACAATGGTGATGTCTGCTTTTGAATATTTTTGCTAGTTGACGAATAGAATATTCCAAAACATTTGTCAAGATATGCCAATTGGCCTCTTTTTCAATAACCAATTATATGGTGCAATTGATTTTTCGTCAAATATAACAGGTTGCGAATGTGTACAGAATAAAATGGGGTATTTGACAGTATCAAAGGAAAACAATAAAATCAAGTTTTAATGAAAATTGATAATAAAAGACAGCAATTTATTATGTTAATTTATCCTAACTATCATTATTTAATTTTAAAAAAATTAATATTTTTCAGCTATAAATTACGTCAGCAGAAATAGGATGTGACGTTGCTTTCTCTTATATTTCAAAACTGTTGCCACTAGGGTCGCTACGTAAATTCCGGTTAGCGAACATAACTATGGAAATTAATTTGAATTTAATTAATTTTTTTCAAAAATCAACAATTTTTTTTCCTAGTTATAAGAAAAATAAATAGTTTTTTTTCTTAGTTACATGACACCTGTTACTATCTAGAGAATGTGACGTAACTGAAGCTAATGAACGTTTTCGCGCAAATTTTGAGAACAAATATTAAATTAATTTTTTCTAACGATTTTCGGTATTATTTTTAAAAATTAAAATTATATACATGTATAATACATAAATATGCGTATTTTAAAATAGTTTCCCAAAATTAGTCAAATTCCCCATTGTGTGAAACATCGCAGTTCTGATTTAAGTTTTACTGTTAAATTACAGTAAAGAGACTTGTTTTATGGGAGAATATTCTACTAAATTATAGGAAAATATCTTAGTTTTCATAAGTTATGATAAAAAAGACGGTTGTACTACGATGTAAATAGACAGATTTGTACGAATATTGTTAGTCGAATTTTCTTCGAAAATTAGACTTATACAGTCTATACGATAAGAGCTGCGAGAGGCGAGAGTAGGGGCGCTATCCAGGGCCCGCTCTAGGGGCGGGCAACCCGGGCATTTGCCCGGGGCGGCAAAATTTAGGGGCGGGATTTTTGTAAATTTTGGTAAAAAGACGGTGGCTTCTTGTGAGTGACGAACAGATTTGTCCGGGGTAGGAAATTCTGAGGGCGGGAATTTTACAAAAAAGGGGCGGCAATTTATTATACCCGGCAAGCAAAAAAAAAAAGGTCGTCAGTATAAAAAAAGACAACAACGCCGGCTTTTTATACCCGACGAAAAATAAAAAGTGACCGATTTTTGTTTCACTGGGGCGGGATTATTCCCTTTTGCCCGGGGCGGCGTAAACGCTAGAGCGGGCCCTGCGCTATCCGTTTTCGGACCCGTAGAACACGAATATGTAGAAAAAAAATGTCTGATATATATATATATATATATATATTATATATATATATATATATATATATATATATATATATATATATATATATATATATATATATATATATATATATATATATATTCCCGCCACCTTTTAATTTGTGTAGGGCCCCCCTATGGAAGTTAAGAGATGAAATTTGGTAAATGGGGCTCATTTTCGAGGCACCTCATACTATCAAAGTGGGGTCAAATTTTGGGAAAATTTTTTTTCTGACCCGACCTTTAAGGGGGTGGCGGGGGGCGGAAAAGCAATAAAACTTTTCCAAACCGGTTTTAAATAATGTTTCGGTCAATTATCTACAACATATCCAAAATTCAGCTTCCTAGGATGATTTGGTGGGAGTGGAGGGGGGGAAAAACGATTTTCGCTGGATCTAACAGGCCTCCAGCCCCCCAGAATTAACGTAGAGGGTTGAAATTTGGTGTGTTGATAAAGTTCGTACCTAGGTTGTGCTTTTTGGAGGTTTTAATATTTTACCCCCACCCCCCTCATTTTTAAGCTACAATTTCATGCATTTTCGACGTTTTCGAAGTTTGTACTACTCGCACAGGTCACCCAAATAAACCTAGAGGGCTGAAATTTTATATTCGGATTGAGTTAGTATCAAGGGGATGCCTTTTGGGGGTCTCGACTTTTAACCCCCACCCCCACCATTTTTATACCCAAAAGAACATGATTTTTCTTGTTTTTTAACAGTTTCGTTCGGGTCAAAATCTCCCCAAATAAACCTAGAGGGCTGAAATTTTGTGTACAGGTTAAGCTAATAGCGAGACACTGATTTTTGGGGGTTTCAACTTTTAAACCTTACCCCCACGATTTTTACGCCAATATTTCCTTAATTTTTTTGCTTGTTTTCTAACACGTCTAGAGACTCTCTAAGGAAACCTAGAGGGCTGAAATTTTGTACGTGTATTCAGTTAGTATCCAGCTAGTACCTTTTAGGGAGTCCACATTACTTTTCCCCCCACTTCTTCCATTTTTACATCGGAATTGAATGCTATTGTTAAATGTGTTTTAAATGCATTACTTTTATTCTAAATACAAGTAGGCGAATAGTAATTTTAAAAAATTTAAAAAAAAGTGAATACAATTTTTTAACAAATGAAATACATACATATTAAGTAATTTGAAAATGTTATTAAAGTCACTGTTTATTTATAAATTAGGAGTTTTGGATTTTTATTATTTATAAAATAGAAATTTTGGATTTCTTTGGAAAGAAAAAATATCTTCATAAAAGCCTTCCAGTTTACTATTTAAGTTCCTTTTTTAATATTTAAAAATAAAACACAAAGGCAATTGGCGGATAAGCATGGATAGAAATGCCCTCGTACGAAAACATTCTAGGATGTCAAACATTCATTCGACCTAGAATGTTTCGAATACCATGTATCTCCGAACCCTTTGAGGTACAAACGAAAAGAAAAAAGGTACAAACGTGTACAAACGAAACTCTATAAAATGCCGTCGTCATATTTTCAATGTCTCTAAAAACACAAATTTAATTCGACCTAGAATGTTTCGAATACGAAGTATCTCCGAACCCTTTGAGGTACAAACGAAAAGAAAAAAGGTACAAACGTGTACAAACGAACCTCTATAAAATGCCGTCTTCATATTTTCAGTGTTTAATTCGACCTAGAATGTTTCGAATGCCATGTATCTCCGAACCCTTTGAGGTACAAACGAAAAGGAAAAAGGTACAAACGTGTGGAAATAGAGCTCTCTTAAGTGCCGTCGTCATATTTTCAATGTCTCTAAAAACACAAACTTAATGCGACCTAGAATGTTTCGAATATCATGTATCTCCGAACCCTTTGAGGTACAAACGAAAAGAAAAAAGGTACAAATGGGTACAAACGAACCCCTGTCGAATGACACTAATAAAATTAAAATGTCTAAAAGTTGGGCGCTGGTCATTTTTTAAATTTTTTCTAGGTGTTTACCCTTCGAGGTACAAACAAAATAAAATGCGGTACAAACGGGTACAAACGAAGTACAAACGAGCTGTATTATTTATTTTTAAATTTTCGAAAGTCGAGCGCCAGATTCACACCGGTCTATTTAAGTTCCTTTTTTAATATTTAAAAATAAAACACAAAGGCAATTGGCGGATAAGCATGGATAGAAATGCCCTCGTACGAATTGTGTTGGCTTTTTCCCTGTTAACTGCTATCGGCACAAAATTGAAATTTACTGAGATTCAGCCCTTAAAAAATTAAAACCTTTTTTTAAAGCCCCGATCAACCGGACTCTCATCATCAGTTTTGAAACCACCAAAATTACAAATCGCTTGTGGACTTTCAATTATATTTCGCTTGTAGATACTCAATACTGAAGATGAAAGGAAAAATTCGACTTCCGTGATGGGGCTCCGCTGCTCACGGCGTTTTTTTGTTTAAAACCTATATTGAAAGAATAATAAACTGTTGCAAAAGTGTCTAATTGTTAGTGTTACTACTGCAAAAGTGTCTAATTGTTAATGTTACTGTTGCAAAAGTAGCTAATTACAAAATCAACCGTTTCAAAACCATCTAATTAAAGCAAACTGCTGAAAAAGTAATTAATTATAATTTTTAATCGTTATTTACTAATTATTGATGAGTGGTATCCTTGTTATTATTTATTTATAAAAACTATGGTTTTTCCTAAAAATTTAATGGTAAAAAGCACATCAAAATCATTATTATAAGTGAGAAAACAGTTTTTTGTGTTTCCTGAACATTTTTATTTATGTTAATTAGATGGTTTTGAGACTCTTCGACTCAAATCTACTGAAATAAAATAAATATTATTTAATGATTTATAGTTGCCACTTTGTATTTTTTAGTTGACAATTATAACCTCTAAGCATAATTTCCTATCCTTATAATTCTATACAAAAAAGTGGATTGTAACCTCGTATTTACTAGAAACAACTAATATAATTATACAACAATATATTATATAAAAGAAGTTGCAGTAGGGATCAAATCGATCGGATAATTTGTCTTCGAGTTTAATCGTAGCAAAGGACAATGGGCAAAAGTATATGGGCAGCTGCCCCCTAGCATCCAAGATTGGGACCGGTGCCAATCGACAGCCCTGTTCAAGTAGCCCAACTTTGCCAAAGGGCACGTTCATGGAAAACCTGGCCTTCAAAAGTTATAGAGCGTCAAATGCACAAAAAGTCTGCATGTGGCCATAGCCAAACGGGATACTCTTTATAGGTACAAATGGGTTATGAGACATGCCGTGGGCCGTCCTATCACTGTGTAAAACCACTTTCCTGGCAAGTGGCCTAACCTCGTTTTTTCACGTGGCCTATAGCAGAAGACGTACCGAATGGCTTCAGACCTGTACATTGGGAATCCTACCGTTGGCGACTTCTGACAAACTCTTTGGTAGATTGCCGAAATAAGGTAGTCCGAAGTGCACCCTTCCGAAGGAGACTCTAATGTCTGCTGCAGGTCAACACACATCGTTTCCTTAAGAAATGGCTACATGGAGTATGCAAAACCTATTATAGCACGTCGGTACTTTTGAAGACCAGGTTCTCCATATCTAAGATGGATATATTTGTGACCTACTAGGAAGGGGCTTTCAGAAAATATATATCTCACCAGTGGGCGCTGGGGGGCAATTTTGCCCATTGTCCTTTGAAAAATGTAATTTCGAGAAAAATGCGTTTAAAATTTAAGTTACTGGTTAGACTATCGGAATATACAAAAAGAAAAAAAAATCGATTTATTTCACAAACTCGTATATTGAAAAAAAAAGTGGGCAGCAAACTCGTATTTACTGAAAACATCGATAGCTTGTAATTTAAAATATTTAAATGTCTGCTTCATGTCTACATAGGTAGCAAACATCAAAAAGTGTAACATACATAAATCTTAAATTCATAGTGATGAAAATACAGTATTTAATGTTTTTTGTGTTTCCTGAAAACTGTGATTTTTGTTATACGAGGTTGAGAAAGAACACTCGCGATATGTACTATATGAACCCTCTATAACTACACATAGTTTCGGTCTTTCTTAGTTTTTATATTGATACCAGTAAAAGTCCATCAGTTTCTTTGCAAAATTTAAAAGAGAATAAAATTCTGAACACAATGAACCCAAAATCATCTATTTAAGTCATTAGAGATTTTTGCCAGGGCTGTCCAAATTTGACCTAATTTGAGTGCATAGAAATTCGAAACTGTACAATATAGAACAAGTTTTATTATGTTGTAATGTACTATGGAACTTCATGAATTTACCCACAAAAAATCATCCAATTCAAATCCCTCGTTTGGAAAATATAGAATTTTTTATAAAAGGGATGCAAAAAAAGCTGATAATTACCGCAATTTTCGAAGCAAAATATCTTGAGCGTAATAAATAATTTTGAGAAATAAATGTCAAAATTGGACATAGCTCTACTGGTAGATAAATTATAGTGAATATGAAAAAAATCTGAGAACTTTACTTTTAAGATTGGTCGAATTGACGTGAAAAGGACCATATACAAAATTTCAGCCCACTAGGTTTATTCAGAGAGTCTCTAGGCGTGTCAGAAAAAAAGCACTACAAACCATGAAATTTTGGTGTAAAAGTCGTGGGGGTAAGGGTTAAAATTGAAACCCCAAAAAGGCACACCCTGGATGTTAACCTAACTCATATACAAAATTTCAGCCTTCTAGGTTTATTTGGGGGGATCTTGATCTTAACAGAGCCGCCAAAAACCACGAAAAATCGTGAAATTATGGCGTAAAAACTGTGGGGGTAAGAGTTAAAAATTGAAACCCTCAAAAGGCACACTATTGATACTAACTCACTTCGAACACAAAATTTCAGCCCTCTAGATATTTTGGGGGCATGTAGGCGTGACACAAACTTCGAAAACGTCAAAAAAGCATGAAATTGTGGCATAAAAATGGTGGGGGTGGAAGTTAAACATTAAAATCTCCAAAAGGTACACCCTAGGTACCAACTCTATTAACATACAAAATTTAAATCCCTTAGGTTAATTGTGGGGGGCTGTGAACGTGTCAGATCCCCAAACTGATATAACGCCTAAGTACACCAAAAGTATGTGATGGGTAACATAAGGGTTTTGACTGTTTCAAGTACCTCATATGACATTGCATTTCAACACACGCAGTATTGATATGTTCACTTGTCGTTCAGTTAAACTGAAACTTGAAGCACTCGACTGCCTTGGTTAACATGACCAAAAACCACATATGTAAATTAGAAATCACAAAATCACATCAAAAAATCACTTACACTTTTTTGATATTAGTTGGCTTCTAGTGTTCTATGACTAATACACATAGGTGACTGAATGGGTGTCCGGCTCGGACGCCTGTCGAGCATATAGGATCGTTGGTGTAGTGGTTAGCACGCCTGGCTAGTTACCAGGAGATCCTGGGTTCGATTCCCGGCCGATCCGGATAATTTTTTCAATCACTTTGTGATTTTTAATTTAAATACTATCAAAGTGGGGTAAAATTTTGAGCAAATTTTGGGAACCTTTAAGGGAGCGGTGGGGGGCAACAAAACAATAAAACTTTTCCAAATCGGTCGGAAATAATGTTTCGGTCAATTATCTGTAACATATCCAAAATTCAGCTTCCTAGGGTGATTTGGAGGGAGTAGAGGGGAAAAAAAAGTGTTTTGGCTGGATCTACAGCCCCCCAAAATCAACGTAGAGGGTTGAAATTTGGTATGTTGATAGAGTTCGTACCTAGGATGTGCTTTTTGGATGTTTTAATATCTTCCAACACATCCAATATTTTACCAACACATCCAACATCCACATCCTAGGTACGAACTCTATAAACATAAAACTAGAGCGCTGAAATTTTGTATTCGGATTGAGCTGGTATCAAGGGTGTGCCTTTTGGAGGTCTCAACTTTTAACCTTTTCTCCCACCATTTTTATACTAAAATAACATGATTTTTCTTGTTTTTTAGCAGTTTTGTTCGGGTCAAAATCTCGCCAAATAAACCTAGAGGGCTAAAATTTTGTGTATAGGTTAAGTTGATAGCAGCCACTGCTTTTTGGAGGTTTCAAGTTTTAACCCTTATCCCCACGATTTTTACGCCAATATTTCCATGATTTTTTTTCTTTTTTTCTAACACGCCTAGAGACCCTCTGAGTAAAACTAGAGGGCTGAAATTTTGTACATGTATTGAGTTAGTATCCAGTTAGTGCCTTTTAAGGATTCCATATTACCTTGCTCACCACTTCTCCCATTTTTACATCGAAATTCAATGGTATTGTTATATCTGTTTACAAATTTAGAAAAAAAGTGGACGAACTGTAATAAATATTTGATCCTTTTTTTGTGCGGTGGATAGGGACCGCATAAAAAAAAAAACCAGAAAAAAAATACGCTGCCAATGGGGTGGGCACACAGCTTCCTCGTAGTCGTAAAAGACTTTAAAACAGTATTCTACCAAATATACATATTATATACCGTGAAATTATATTTTCGCCTTGAAGTTTATAAAAAACTGTTGTAACTCAAAAGACTTAAAGGCTAAATTATAAAATAATAGCAAAAATATTTTAGAAACTAACCCCCACAATACCCTAAAAATTTGAGCGAGATAGGACTAGCAGTAAATAAGATATTGACATTTAATGGGATTTCATGGTAGCGGCGTAGCTACCGTTACTCCGATTTCGATTAAATTCATAGGGGACCATATAGGAACCAAACTACATAATTTCTGAAAATTTCATAAAAAAGAATTGAGTAGTTCAGAAGTTATGCCACTTGGTGCAATTTTGGAATGATATGGTAGCGGCGTTGCTACCGTTACTCCGATTTTGATTAAATTCATAGGGGACCATCGCGGAGCCAAACTGCATAAATTCTGAAAATTTCATTAAAAACAATCGAATAGTTCGGAAGTTATGCCACTTGGTGCAAAATTGGAGACACACAGACGGACAGACAGACGGACGGCCCAAACCAAAATTGTTCAGGAAGCTCTAAAACGTAAAATGTGCGTAAAAAATTTGATTTTGGAGAGAAAAAATTTTTTATTTTTCAAAAGTGATCACAATGCTTCCGCTACTTTAGTAGTCTCGGAAGCAATATATTCAAAAATATCATAAATAGCTAATAGTATACATAGCTCGATCCAGATTGTACAAAAAACTTTTTTTATGCGGTCGGTCGGGACCGCATAAAAGAAGTTTCATCGATAAAACATAACTCAAAACGCTTAAAACTCAAAACAAAAGTATTTTTATCAAAGAAAGTTATTATAGTAAATGCTTAAGTTTTTTACTGTCTCTTGATTTTGATTTATATTATGCATTTTAATCGCTATTTTTTTAAAAAACCGCATAAAAAAATTGCACAAAATAAAATCGCATAAGAAAGAACCGCATAAAAAAGAGTTCAGCTGTAATTAAGTCAGTTTTTATTTTTAAATATAAATTTTGGATTTTTTGGAAAGAA
This sequence comes from Brachynemurus nebulosus, assembly GCA_035578155.1. NCBI lineage: Eukaryota > Metazoa > Arthropoda > Insecta > Neuroptera > Myrmeleontidae > Brachynemurus > Brachynemurus nebulosus. Next base: position 3,462,709 of record JAPWDM010000032.1, read on the forward strand.
AAAGTATCTTCATAAAGGCCTTCCGGTTCACTAATTAAGGTCCTTTTTTAATATTTAAAAATAAAACACAAGGGCTATTGGCGGATAAGCGTGGGTAAGAATGCCCTTGTACGAATTGTGTTGGCTTTTTCCCTGCTATCTGCTATCGACATAAAATTGAAATTTACTGAAATTCAGCCCTTAAAAACTTTACCCTTTGTTTAAAGTCCCGATCAGTCAGACACTTATCATCAGTTTGAAAACACCAAAATGACAATCCGCCAGTACCCTTTCAACCACATTTAGATATCGTGAAAATACCGAAGATGAGCGAAAAATTCGACTTCCTATGGGGCACCGCTGCTCACGGCCGTTTATTTTTTATTACCATTCAATTCTAATACAAGAACAGATAAGGTGCAATTAAAAATAAAAGAAGAGACGAGAATTAGGTACTATCTTATTTCAAATATGATAAGGAACCACATCGTTTGAACCACAAGTCAATCAAAAGTTTGGGACTGCAAAAGAGCTAAAAAACCGCGTTTTAAGGACACTCTATAACTTAAATTTTTATTGTTACAGGAAATATAATTTTGATGGCTTGGATTTGGATTGGGAGTTTCCAGCAAAACGTGGAGGTCAACCGTATGATAAAGAAAACTTTGTTCTGTTAGTAAAGGTACGATTTTCTTAAAAATGTTAAAAGTATATTTTTCTCAAAAAAAACTTGTCTCTGTTACACATAATAAAGTCATAGCCGGGACTGTTTTTGGTCCCTAGCTTAATTCTTCATCTTACGTGTACAAACCCTTTGTACCTCACTTACAATTAGAAAGAGTCACGCTCAGGTCGCTCAGAGCCGTTCCTAGGTCTTTAGAGGTCCCGAGGCAGCGAGTACATTTAAGGTCCCTATATTTTTTAATCTTTGAACATACTTATGTGGTTGTGTGCTGTAACAGTAGAAGGCGTCAGTCGAGAACTTTAGGCAATCGAATTTACACAAATATAGTGTTGATTGCCGCCGCGAAATTTGTTAAGCGTTGATACTTATCATGGGTTCAAATCCCAGATAATGTGTTTGGTGGCGCCAACTAGCGGCCGTAACGTGAACTATCTAAGACCGCCATCATTATTCCGACATATTGGTTTCTTACACCAATGCTTCATTTAATATTTAATATTTATTATATTTGAAGCACTTTTATATTTCAAATGTTTATAAAAATATTTTACAAACTTTAACAAGAAAAAATTGTGACACATAAAAAATTACGTCTGAACCAATCTAAGGTCAGTTTGTGAGTGTGTGCTGTGTGATGCACGAAGCATCGTATACAGCGTATTCGTATATCAGGTTCACTGTTGTTCGTTAGTCGTTTCTGATATCAAGTCCTGTGTTAAAACCACGTAGTCCGGAGAATCACACAATGAACCATTGGTGTAAGAAACTAATATGTCGGAATAATGATGGCGGCCTTAGATAATTCACGTTACGGCCGCTAGTTGGCGCCACCAAACACATTATCTGGGGTTTGGACCCATGATAAGTATCAAAGCTTAACAAATTTCGCAGCGGCAATCAATACTATATTTGTGTAAATTCGATTGCCTAAAGTTCTCGATTGACGCCTTCTACTGGTACAGTGTGTTACTGTGTATGTATTGTATATATCACTGGCAGTTACAGGCAAATTTATATTAAATGAAAATGATTCACACTTTAAGAATATAAAATGAAATTTGGCACATATAAAAGTTATTATATTTTCTACTATCCTTTTTCAATATATTAGATAGTAGATCTTGTGAGAGACAGCTATATTACGAGCTTGTCTGATACATAAACTTACGTGCATTCTTATTGAATGAATAATTTTCAGTTTATATAAATTCGAGTATATAAGTACATCTAGATGGCTTGAAGCTAGGAACTGCTTTCTATCAGCAGGAGATTAGCTAAAAACTGTTTTACGTATGTGAACGCCTTTAACTTTGATCTAAAAGCATTTCTGACTGATAAAATCTGAGCTTTGAACAATGGCGCTACATCATCATAAAATATGTTAGCAAAATTTATTGACTCATATTGGAAAATTTTAATTTATGGGATGACACAGGATACTAGGCCTGGGTAAAGGATCGGTCCGACCGGTACGACTGATTCACACCGGAACGGGCAAGTCATAAAAACTATTTTTATAAAAATACAATAGAACCGACAAGTGGACAAACGTGTCAGACATAAAAGGCTTTGAAATTGTAGGCATACAGGGCCATAAAATTATGTATATTTGTAAAAATATTTTTTTTGTCTATTTACAGTTAAATGCAAAATCTCGAATTCCCCAAAAATTTTATTACTTCTTTGTAATATATTTTTTGATTTTAGAAATAAACTGTGTTTATTTGGTTAAAAAATAATTGGTAAGAAGACAATTTTTCAATTTGCTATAATTAGATCATTTTATTGCTTCTAGGCGTGTGCAAAGGACTTAACAAAAGGTATATGTAAATTTGCCACATGTTCGTAATTGTTCAGTAATATTATGTCATTCCTTTGCTCGCCATGGGGTGTCTTAATGTCTCATTCACACCGATCATTTCGGGTTTAGTGATAAGTGATTATTACCAAGTAGCAAGTAGAACGCAGTAGTAATAAGTACAAGGCATAATAGTAGAACAGAAAAATACAACTCAGCTTGTACTTATTTGTTAATGTATATGTCATTTCAGTTAAATTTAACCATGCTTCGTAACTTTGAATTTAAATAATTTCCGTTTTCTTGGCTTTATCTCTTTTATTATTGCATTTATGTAAATTTTAAATTTGCAGTTTATTTTTAGAAAAGAATAGAAAATCGATTTGTTTCGAATATAAGAATTATTTAATTTTTTAACGAAAATTCATGATCAATTTTAACTGAAATGAGGTATACCTTATTAACGCTATTTTACTTTACTATTCTACTAATGCGTTCTACTTACTACTTGCTACTAATCACTAAACACTAAACGTTCGGTGTGGAAGAGACATAAGAAAAAATACCAATCTAAAGAATATGTATTTAATAAAATTTATAAAGATAATAATTTTATTGTTATATTCAAATTTCGCAAACAGAGCTTAAAAAATAGAGAAATCTCAGCTTCGCTTTAAGAGTCCTTCCTAACGATACCCAACACGATGTGGTAAGTGATAAAAAATTTCCATTTGCATCTTTCAGTAAAAAGTACCTACCTAAAAAAAATATCTGTTATTTATAAATTGAGATTTACACCCGTACCATGTTATATCAAAAATTTCATGAAGCTATGGAAGTTTCAAGATTTGTCTTCGAAATTCTAAAATAAATTTAGTGATGGCAACCCTAATTTCGAAATATATGCTTTGGGTATGCGTCATGTATAGCCAAAGAATTCATTCTAGGGTTTGGGACGTTTAACGAAAATGTACAACTTTTAAGCGGTTGGTACATACAGTGGAGTCGCAAGACGAAAATGGGGAGTGGGCAAGATAATTTTGCGAGGCTCCCTTTAATTTTGTTTTTGAATTTTTGTCTTAAAAATTAGGATACAATCAAAATTAAAAAAAAAAAAAAAAAAACGAAAAACAGTCACTCGCAAGGCCCCTTTAAGTGCGAAGCCGTGAGCGTGGGTCCACATCGCCCACGCCTAGCTACACCACTGGGTACATATACATTAATAAAAGTTCTATTTAATTATTAAGAAATTTTTCTGTAAATAAGGAAGACGAATAAAAAAATAAAATTATCATAATTTCAAAGAACGTCATAAAAGAACGTTACCCACCTCCAATTCATTGTCATTCTTTTTGATACAACAACCATAAAACGTTTATTTGTAACCAATTTACTTAATATAACTTTTTCTTGTTATTTTGCCTGTAGATATCAACTGGGTTTTACCAAATTTTTGAATACATTGGTAAACATCTGCATATTTTTATAATCATAGTATGCAAATGTAAGAATATAAACTCAAAATTATTTCTGCAGGCACATTTACAAAAAAATATAAAATTATACTCTGTACGTGACAAAATAGATTGTAAAATTATTAAATCACTCTTTTCAGACTTCTGACAACTTGAAATATTTTTTGTTTTGTTAAGTATTTTATTATCTACCCACTTCAATAGTTCGCAAGACGCCCGTAGAAAGATTGTCCGTCAATTTGCCCGCAAAAAAACAGTTCGTATTGGTTTGAATACGTACATTTAAATACATGTATTGAATTGTTCGCGCGGGAGGCCGCACGGGCAATGGTACGGCTGCCCGTCACGGTCTGACCACACACTAACACTGCGCTACGCCGCGCAATTGTGTTAACTCACTATACTGTGTTAATTGTGTCAACTCACTTTTTTTAAAACTTGTAACGCATAACTCAGTAGTTAACTCAAATTAAATATTACAGTTTTAGACTCTATATGTATTTCATTAAAGGCTCACATTAAAAGTTTAACTCAAAATAGCGCACTTTTTATGACATGACGAGAGGTTAGAAAATGTATTATAGGCGCAAGCTAAAAAAAACTTTTTTATCAACATCTGCATTTATCTTTGTCTATCATATTAATCGCCGTGTTCGTTGCTGAGTTTTTCTGCTCAAAGTGAGCTGTTAGCGCTTGCGCAAGAATATTTTTATGAAGCATGCGCCAACAGCTCACTTTGAGCAGAAAAACTCAGCAACAAACACGACGAATAAATAGAAGTTTACTCACTCACTCATATAAAAACATAATTACTTGGTTTGGTTGGTAACTATGGAGATTAGACAAGGAGACGAAACTCAAAGTGACCCTCTTACGATTAGCCAACACAAAATTCAAAAAGTTAAAATTTTAACTTTTCTTCTATGTCAGTCGTTTGTGAATTGTTTGTGACACTTTTAAATTTGTTTGTGCTCATTAGTTTATTAGTTATTAATTTGTTAATTATGAGCTTACGATTAGCCAACACTTTTTAAAAATTGATTGTAATATAGGCTTTCAGGTACTCAATCGATCGGAAATTGTTTGTGAATTCTAAATATGTTCATAAAAACGTTTGTGACGGCGTAGTTTTTAAAAAAATTAGAAAATTCTGCTTAAATCTTATAATATAGGGATGGGTGATAATAATCGATATTTCGACTATCGATGTTTTTTTGAAGAAACATCGATGTTTTTGGTCGATTTTTTTTAAGTCTAAACATCGATGGTCGATGGAATTTACTAAACCATCGACATCGTCGAGCCGGAAGTAAATTAAATTTTTGTTTCATTTCATTTTGTTTCAGTAAATTTTATTATTAAAATCAATTATTTTAATTATTTAAATAAAGAATACAAAAATTTAAAATTTTGGATTATTGCGATTGTATGTATATTTTAACCTCGTCACTACCGATGTGCAATAGGTATGTTCCAACAAACACTCGAATTAATTCTTGTTTTAATGAGCATGCGCATAGTTAATTTTACTGTTCCAACTATGAAGAATTGTAATTCTAGTTTACAAAAAACTTCAAATTCTGTGTTCCATCAAGTATTTAAATCTAATTCTGAACTTACCAGAATTGGTTTTTGAAATTCTTGCTACAGAGTAAGTTTTTCAAATCCTAGACATGCGCATTAACGAATAAAAATTTAAATAGTAAAGACTGTTTGAACTATTTCACAAAAGGAATTTCAAATTTTTGATTTTATTTAGTTGCTTTAATATTTTTTTTTTTTTAATTAGCAGACAGATATATTAATTACTTCTTTTATAAATACTTATATTATTTTGGTAAGTAATAAGTAAACTATAGAGAATTTTTCTTACTTTTTAAAAATTAACGTATTTTAATGTACAATATGTATTAATTTTGTAATGGATATGTTTGTAAATATTCTTTTTAGTATAGAAGGTATATAGAATACATACCTCAACTCTTTGGTAGACACATCATTCGAAATCCCTAAGACTAAACAATTAAACGTTCCTACATATTAAACGCCGAACTAAAATTCTAAATTGGATTTGATTCGACCTTCAAATGACATCGAATTTAAAATACTGGATTCACTCGAATCGGAAATTCTAGTGTTTGTTGGAATATGCCTAATATATTGTACATCAAATTTAGGTTATGTTAACATGGTCTTTTAATTGAGAAATAATTAAAAATTTAATATTATTTAAAATTACTAAATTAGGCTTATTTAAAGACGTAAGATTAAAAATTTTAATTAAAATAAACGCTTGTTTAAATCTTTGTCCAGTATACTGGACAAAAGTATACTCATTGACGTAAAAAATTTTAAAAAATTAGTAGCGAATAAGTTGCTTATAACTTTTTCAAATTTTTGCGCTCGTTTTCAACATCGATGTCAAAAATTGATGTTTCGATATATTTATAATAACATCGATGGTTTGATGGCAAAAAAGTAAAAAAATTGATAGTCCAATGTCGATGTTTTTTTACCGACATCGCCCATCCTTAGGAGTATATTCCTAACATAATAAAGAATAAACGTCTTGTATTTTCTTGCTGTAGATTACTTATGGTTATACTAGAGGGCATTGATGTGTAGGAAAAGTTATATTTATTTTTTTTTTTCATTTTCTTTTGGAAAAAAAGTATTCACAAACGTTTTTATGAACATATTATTTAGAATTCACAAACAATTTTCGATCGATTGAGTACCTGGAAGACTATATTATAAATCAATTTTTAAAAAGTGTTGGCTAATCGTAAGCTGATAATTAACAAATTAATAACTAATAAACCAATTAGTCACAAACAAATTTAAGAGTGTCGCAAACATTCATAAACCATTCACAAACGATTGGCATAGAGAAAAAGTTAAAATTGTAACTTTTTGAATTTTATGTTGGTCAATCGTAAGAGGCTAAAAAAGTGTCCAAATCAAAGATGGCACTCGTGTTCGACGGATACGAAAGCGGTACAGTACTTATTCTCAAATGGAACACACTCAAATGGAAACGCGGGCTTCTATATTATTTTTGTTAGCTTTTGAATAGAATCTTCTAGAATCTTTTTCAATGTTCAACTCAGTTATAAAGTGGGTTTTCGATCGTTTTTAAAATAAACTTAACAATTTTTATTTTGCGTCGCATCATTTATATTGGGAGCATTCGAAACGCACCTAGCCAAAGTGTCTTGATCTTACTTTTAAGAACATTACACTTGTTTTGAAGTGTTTCTGTCTTACTTTGGAGATATTTGTATATTCCTGTCTCTCTTTCCATGTTCTTGAGAGAAGGGTGAAGGTATATGTATATACGATGTATACCGAACGCTATTCGGTATACATCGTATACATACCTTCACCTTAACGTTCGGTATACATCGTATACATACCTTCACCCTTCTCTCAAGGACATGGAAAGTGAGACAGGAATATACAAATATCTCCAAAGTAAGACAAAAGCACTTCAAAACAAGTGTAATGTTCTTAAAAGTAAGATCAAGACACTTTGGCTAGGTGCGTTTCGAATGCTCCCATTGTTAATTATATAACTCGCTGACGTCACTATGTAAAATCGGAGTCAGTACCATTGGATATCCGCCGTATAAAGTAATTGAAACTATAAGAGTTTATTTCATACATATGTAATTTCTATGTATTTCCTTATTATTAAATATCATCAACCGACATTGGTGATTCTCAAATGGAAACACTCACTTCCCCAGTCCCGACGTGTTTCCATTTAAGAATAAGTACTGTAGTTACATTCTGTTTTATCCCCAGAGTACAGAGGTACAGCAACTATCTCTTTTCTGAAATCACGAGTGTGTACTTCTGTGCTCAGTAGGCTTCTTAGTTGTCAGTTTGTCAGTAGCAGTCGTGATTGTAGATCTACCACACGATAATGGACTTGATTGTTGTTGGTATTGTTACATCCCCTAGTACATGCGTGTGGTGTCATAGCCACAGAATGCAATAGCTGAGCCACGTGACCGCCCCTACTATCTCCGTTACTCACACAAATACACAAAATCGCACTAATACAATGTAAACCCAGTGTGTGTATACAACATATTGTCCATCTCTTACATGTTACACTGGTTCCAGTAGTGTAGGGATAGATATGTTGTCTCTATTACTCTATGGTTTTATCCGTTTTATGTTACTATATTCGCTATATTCACATCAGTATTCGAGCATTATTAACGCCGCGAGTGGTAAAAAAAAGAAAGCCTTATATTTACCATTTTCCTGACCAATTTTGTCAATTCCTCTCATATAAGTTAAGTCTCCTTCTTATAATACTCCATTTTGGTAACTATGGAAATAATACAATTTGTGTTCCCCTCACCAGTGTTTCTGGAGGTCTTTTGAGCTTGCGACTATACATAACATACATAAGTATTCTTTGATTTGAATTTTGAAACGTTAGTACTAGCCGTACTAGCCTTTGACTTTTATTTATGTTTATTTTATAAATGTACATATGAATGAAATGAATCAGAATGATTGACAGGATTTATTAATTTGGGAATACATGAAATACAATAACACACTGAAATCTGGAAATCTTGACGCCACTTTTTGGTAGTTTCATTTGTTTTATGCATGCTAAACAAAATTTATAAAATCCCCTGTCGCAGCATCTGCATAACATAGCGAATTTCCAAATATTGGGCACTGGCGGATCTCATCTAAGAACTGTACCTATTTAAAATAGTTTAGCTTTCTAAGAGTAAAAGAATTTTTAAAATCGGCTGGGTAATTAGTTTTAGTATTTTTGGGGACCCAAGAACCCGAACGGATTTTGTGCAGCATAGTTGTATCCATCTAAAATAATTTAGTTCTCTAGCAGTGAGAAATTCTTTAGAATCGGTTCGATAGCTTATTATTGGCGTTTTCGGATCTGCAAGATCCCGGTGGACCTCATTAAAAAATCAGCTCGACCGTATATTCTAGGCGGACTTTATGTAATATATATATATATATATATATATATATATATATATATATATATATATATATATATATATATATATATATATATATATATATATTTTTTCAAAACCCGTCGTGTAACATTCTACGCCGCATTTGCATCCGCAGGACAGTTGTGGATCTCAGATTCTCAGATAACACAACCTGTACCTATCTAAAACAGTTTACCTCGGTAATAGTAAAAAAAATTTTCAAAATCGGTCAGTTATTTTATTTTTGATACTTTTAGGTCCCACTGACGCTGTCGGACCTTACATAACGTAATCTATATTTATCTAAAATAGTTTAGCTCTGTAACAGTGAAAAAACTTTCAAAATCGGTCAGTTAGTTTATTTTCACCACTTTTGGGTCCCATGGACCCTGGCGGACCCTACATAACGTAATGTACATCTATCTAAAATAGTTTAGCTCTGTAACAGTGAAAAAATTTTCAAAATCGGTCAGTTTATTTTTGACACTTTTGGGTCCTATGGACCCTGGCGGACCTTACATAACGTAATCGATATTTATTTAAAATAGTTTAGCTCTGTAACAGTGAAAAAATTTTCAAAATCGGTCAGTTAGTTTATTTTTGACACTTTTGGGTCCTGTGGACCCTGGCGGACCTTATATAATGGAATCTATATCTATCTAAAATAGTTTAGCTCTGTAACAGTGAAAAAATTTTTAAAATTGGTCGTTTAGTTTATTTTTTACAATTATGGGATCAGTAAACCCTGGCAAAACTCATACAACTCTAGTACTCTAACAGTAAGAAAAGGGTTCTAGGGATCTCATATGACTTATGGCAGTCCGTAAGGTTCTTGCGGACATCATTTAATTAATTAGTTCAAATACTTTAACTTACTAACTGTGAAAAAATTTTTATAATCGATTGGGTAATTAATTTTTGGCCTTTTTAGGTCCGAAAACCTTGACCTCACATAAAATACCTTAACTCCATTTAAAATTGTTTAACTTTTTAACAATAATAATTATTTGTGAAAAAATTTTCAAAATCGATTCATTTAAAATTTTTTTCCGTGCATACATAAATATATTATGTTATTTTGTTTCATATTTAATAATTTATGTCATAACATACTGTTCAATTTCTTGTTTATTTAAAAATTCAATAAAAAAAAAATCTTCATTACATAAGCTTAGAAAATCTGCTTAATTTTCATTTTTCAACTTGAGACAGAACTATGCTAATTATAATGCAATAAATGAGAAACAAAACTATATACATGTATGTGTATTATAATACATGTATGTGGATAGATTTCACTTGTTCTCACAAAATTCTTTAAAAAAAAAAATCATATATTTTTATATTTCATAAAGAACTGAAAGGAAAATTAATACAAATGTGAAAATTTACATTTTCTCGAAAAATACTTAAACTAGAAAAAAAATTATAAGAATATTTTCTTCATAATTTTTTTCTAGCCTTTCAACGATGTAAAAATCGAACTGTATAATGATAGGATCGAATGATAAAAAAATGATAAAAAATGGCCAGAAAACCTACTTCTGGGCATCCGACGTGTCTGGCTGACGAACTTAGCTAATCCGGACTTTAGTTCGCATACAAAATTTGATAAGCACTAAACGTTTCGTTCGAAAGTTATCGTGGCGACACACACACACACACACACACACATATATATATATATATATATATATATATATATATATATATATATATATATATATATAAATATATATATATATATATATATATATATATATATATATATACAGTGTAAACTCCATATAACGAAATTGAAGGGACCGTGTATTGTATTACGTTATAAAGAGTTTTTGTTATATGGAGAGTAAAGGAAAACAATATAATTTTACGAATACAACTTACGAATTTAGTAAGTGGTTTTAATTTTGACTGAATTGAATGACACTTTTTCGTCAATACACAAACTTTTTCTTTTACTCGCCATGTTTACAGTTAAAAAGATTGAAAGCAACTAAGAATATGATAACGTAAAGACAGCAATAAGACAATAGTATGGAAATACAGTAGGCAAAAACATGTGCTAGGCAGTTACAACAAACAAATAAACGGATTTCTAAGAATCCCTTTGTGCGTACGAAATATTTACGACTCTATATCACTATTGTGTTTGAAAGTCAGTGAAACAGAATTTTTTTTGGGTTTAAATAATGACGTATTTTTCGCTATTGAGAGTGACTGTTACGTTATAAAGAGTGTTTCAATATACGGATGATAATGTAAACCAAACAAACCTTAGCAATTTCTACGTTTTAAGGAGTTTTTCGTTAAATCGAAGTTCGCTATATAGAGTTTACACTATATATATATATATATATATATATATATATATATATATATATATATATATATATATATATATATATATATATATATATATATATATATATATATATATATATATATATATATATATATATATGTAAACTGTAGTGAATATCATTTTCGTATTCTAGGGACCTCAAAACATATTTCTGCCATAGCCCCGGGCTCAAATTGCGTCATGAGACCTACTGTAATAGCTGAATTTCGAGTTTTCGAAATTCGCTAAAACCTGACGTTTAAAAAATGTGTTAATGACGTTACCGCGTAAATTATAATAAGCCGCCTGTATAGGTACACGATCCGTAATACTATCAGTATTTCGAATTACTGACCCAGTGAACATTTTTCTGTAAATTTTATGTCAAAGTGACAGAACTGAAAGTCACCTGTTACATAAAATATGAGTCACATATGACTCACATGTAACTTACAATTTCCCACTTATAAACGTAACAATGTGACGTAACATTGTTATGTTCTTGTTACGTTTCAGGAAAATATAACTTTGATGTTACCTTATAGATAAAAATACGCCTTACGCCTTCTTTTGCAATAAGCAAATTCAAAATTCCCCTTTTTTGTTTCTTATTAACATTACATCACATATTACCAACTTTGTTCATATACATACACCTAAATTATTATTGTTTTTTTTTCTTTTTTTTTGTTGACTGTTACAAGATTCGAACCGTTATCCAAGCTGAAGCATCATTTAAATTATCGACAGTCTTAACCACTAGACCAAACTGACTTATTTATTCTCATCGTTATATATTAATATATATCACAAAATAGTAAATAAAGCCTTACAAGAATTTTCATAAGAGTTTAATTTTTAAATTAATAACAAAATTAACTGTTTTAACGACGTATTAACGTTTTTTTAATGAAATGTCACAATCATGACTCTTTTGTTATGTTTTTGTGACGTGTCAATATTAATAAAACATTTCACTTGTCACTTTTGTGAAATGTTTTGTTACCATATTAATTTTAAAAGTATCAATTCGCGAGGAGTTATCAATTTAAAGATACCTGTTGTTAATACGTCATAAAAACTTAACATAAGAGTACTGTTGTGACGTTTTGTTCAAAGTAACATTGTTAGGTCATCGGGACATAACAAAAGAGTTATGATTGTGACATTTCAATAAAGTAACGTTGATACGTCACAAAAACATAACATAAGAGTCAGTTCTGTGAGGTTTTATTAAAGTAACATTGTTAGGTTGCGAAGACATAACATAAAAGTCACACTGTGACGTTTTATCGAAGCAACCTTGATACATCATCTAAACGTAACATAGCAGTCACAAATGTGAAATTTTATTACAGTCACAATGGCACGTAACTGTTACGTAACATACAGGTACCAATTAGGGATATAACGTAAAACTCTAATTTTATATAATTGTTATGTCACCCATAAGTCAAAAAAGTTGCGTAACTTGTTATTTCCTTGTTACATCACATTTACATTCTATGTTCACTGGGGATCTATTTTATATTATAACAATAATAATTCATTATTTTTCTCAGTAAATATTATTAGTATTATTAATCATGTGCACGCCGCCACAAAATGGCAAAAAATAGACCAATAGGCCGGAAATGTTAATGGTGTCATGACAAAATATCACAAAGCGCGTGCGTCGCATGCGCTTGATACCTTCCGTATGTATATTCGCTTTCTACAATGCCTACTGCGGTTAACAGCGCAATGAGTTACAACACTGCGCTAACTGGCGCTAACACAGTAAGGTGCACTTGAGTTATTGCGTCAACTCAAGATTTTTTGCTGAGTTACCCAGGCCTACAGGATACATGAATTATCAATAAATTCAATATGGCGGCTGTAACAGCTGTAAAACATCATATTTAATTTTCGACAAAAAAATATATAACGAAAATCTATTAAGAGGTGTATCAAAATAAAGGTCTTAAAGAGGCAAATTAAAAAAAAAAATGGGTAATTATGCAGAAGCACGGCTCCACCTATTTTTGGCTCTAAAAGGAAAACTAATGATCCGATTTTAATGATTTTTTTTTAAATGTTCGTTGCCACGGCGGATTAGTTAAAAAAATACTACAAATCGATACCGATAATGGAAATGCTGGGAAACTGTCGTTAAATTTGAAAAAAATTCAATTTTTTCTAGATTTTCTTTTTTTATTTTGTATGCATGTGTGTCAAAGTCGAAGTATATTGTCAAAACTAACTAAACTAACCTAACCTCACCACCTAGTTTTTATATCAAAGTCGAAATATATTGTAAAAACTAACTTAAACTAACCTAACCTTAACTAACCTCACCACCTAGTTTTTATATCAAAGTCGAAATATATTGTAAAAACTAACTAAACTAACCTAACCTTAACTAGCCTCACCACCTAGTTTTTATATCAAAGTCGAAATATATTGTAAAAACTAACTAAACTAACCTAACCTTAACTAACCTCACCACCTAGTTTTTATACCAAAGTTGAAATATAATATATTGTCAAAACTAACTAAACTAACCTAACCTTAACTAACTTCACCACCTAGTTTTTATATCATCTACTCTTATTTATTTTGATCAATTTTACCAGAATATGCACTCAAATCATGGCGTTGAGATAATCGTAGTTTACAAAATTAAGTCAATTTTTCTAACTTCCACGCTTAATATTTCGAAAATGCAACGAGATATTGATTTTTTTTATTCTTGAAAAAGTATTTATTTTGGTCAGTTTTACTAGACTATGTACTCAGAGACACATATAAACGCACACACACTAAATGACAAAAGAAAATTTGAAAAAATTGAATTTTGTTAAGTTTTAAAACAGTTTCCCAGCCTTTCCATTATCGGTATCGATTTGTAATATTTTTTTAAATTAATCCGCCGTAGCGACGAACATTTTAAAAAAAAAATCATTAAAATCGGATCATTAGTTAGTCGAATTTTTCCTTGAAAAAATTAGACTTATACAGTCTATACGACAAGAACGGTGAGAGGCGAGAGTAGGGGCGCTATCCATTTTCGGACCCATAGAACACGAATATGTAGAAAAAAAATGTCTGATATATATATATATATATATATATATATATATATATATATATATATATATATATATATATATAATATATATATATATATATATATATATATATATATATATATATATATATATATATGTATTCCCGCCATCTTTTAATTTGTGTAGGGCGCCCCTATGGAAGTTAAGAGATAAAATTTGGTAAGTGGATCTCATTTTCGAGGCACCTCATACTATTAAAGTGGGGTCAAATTTTGGGAAAATTTTTGATCCGACCCAACTTTTAAGGGGGTGGTGGGGGCGGTAAAACAATAAAACTTTTCCAAACCGGTTGGAAATAATGTTTCGGTGAATTTTCTACAACATATCCAAAATTCAGCTTCCTAAGATGATTTGGAGGGAGTACAGGGGGAAAAAACGATTTTAGCTGGATCTAACACGCCCCCAGCCTGCCAGAATTAACATAGAGGGTTGAAATTTGGTGTGTTGATAAAGTTCATACCTTGGTTGTGCTTTTTGGAGGTTTTAATATTTTACCCCCACCCCCCTCATTTTTAAGCTACAATTTCATGCTTTTTCGACGTTTTCGAAGTTTGTATCACTCGCACAGGTCACCCAAATAAACCTAGAGGGCTGAAATTTGGTATTCGGATTCAGTTAGTATCAAGGGGGTGCCTGTTGGGGGTCTCGACTTTTAACCCCTACCCCTACCATTTTTATACTCAAAAGAACATAATTTTTCTTGTTTTTTAACAGTTTCGTTCGGGTCAAAATCTCCCCAAATAAACCTAGAGGGCTGAAATTTTGTGTATAGGTTAAGCTAATAGCCAGATACTGCTTTTTGGAGGTTCAACTTTTAACCCTTACCCCCACGATTTTTACGCCAATATTTCTTTAATATTTTTGCTTGTTTTCTAACACGTTTAGAGACTCTCTAAGGAAACCTAGAGGGCTGAAATTTTGTACGTGTATTCAGTTAGTATCCAGCTAGTACCTTTTAGGGAGTCCACATTACTTTTCCCCCCACTTCTCCCATTTTCACATCGGAATTGAATGCTATTGTTAAATGTGTTTTAAATGCATTATTTTTATTCTAAATACAAGTAGGCGAATAGTAATTTTAAAAAATTTAAAAAAATAGTGAACTTACTTTTGTGACAAATGAAATACATACATATTAAGTAATTTAAAAATGTTATTAAAGTCACTGTTTATTTATAAATTAGGAATTTTGGATTTTTATTATTTATAAAATAGAAATTTTGGATTTTTTTGGAAAGAAAAAATATCTTCATAATAGCCTTCCAGTTTACTATTTAAGTTCCTTTTTTTTTAATATTTAAAAATAAAGCACAAAGGCAATTGGCTGATAAGCATGGGTAGGAATGCCCTCGTACGAATTGTGTTAGCTTTTTCCCTGCTAACTGTTATCGGCACAAAATTGAAATTTACTAAGATTCAACCCTTAAAAACTTAAAACCTTTTTTTAAAACCCCGATCAACCGGACCCTCATCATCAGTTTTGAAGCCACCAAAATGACAAATCGCTTGTGGACTTTCAATTACATTTCGCTTGTAGACATTCAATACCGAAGATGAAAGGAAAAATTCGACTTCCGTGATGGGGCTCCGCTGCTCACGGCGTTTTTTTTCTTTTAGAGCCAAAAATAGGTGGAGCCGTGCTTCTGCATAATTACCGAAAAATGTATCACATGTATGTAAGACTTGTAGCTTGAAAGTGATCGTTGTAGTAATTTATTCTAAATAATTGAAAACTCTAAAAAGAGGTATTAAAAATTAAATTTAAAATATTAAACCCGACTGCGTAAAAAATGAACTAAAAAAAAGACGGAAATAAAAAGAAATAGAAAAATGAATAAAAAGCTAAAGTTATCAGAGGCATACATGTATCAAGTTGAACAGAAACATCTGACGCCTACAGCTGCTTTACTTTTTTATTCATTTTTCTATTTCTTCTTGTTTCCATCTCAGTTCGCTTTCTACGCAGTCGTGTTTTTTATTTTTAAATTAAATTTTTATTGTATTTACAGTAATACACACCCTGAAACATAAAGTTTTTGAAATAATGAAATGTTATTAAGCTCCAGTATTAACAACAAGGCTTAGTGGATATCGTGGATGAGTTTATTATTTTTAAGGATGGGGAGAGGATTGTGAGTTGTAAATCTGTTGTTACAACGGAGGAGCAGATTTAACAAAAGTTTTTGTGAAAAGAAAATTAGGTGATTTAATTCAAATGGTTTAGGTAATTTAATTCAAACTGTTTATTATACGTCACAAAAATGTCAGTTAATTTTGGATTTTCTTGTATTCTATTGGGGACCCCTTTGGCTGGGGGGCCCCGGGGCAATGCCCCGGCTGCCCCAGCCTAGTTGCAGGTTTGGTCACGCTACGGCTTCTCTTATAGCATGTCCTTCTCACTTATTTATTTATTCTTTTAAATTATAACACCAAAGAAACTTGTCACATAAACAGTTCCTGTCATGGCATAGTCGTCTATTATAACAAAATATAGAATCCTTCATAGGACACGATCACTTTTTTGTCACGGCACAGTCGCGGTATCGTATGAATTAATAATAAAGACAGGGCCAGTGAAAGAGGAAAATGTCTGGCGTCGCTAGATAAAGAAAAATTCGTGTAATCCTATCAGAACGTATTTAGTACTTACGTATTCATAAAGTTCTTGTTGCACGTGAAACTGCGAAAGTTTTGTCAAAAATTGTTTTAGTGGTTTTTGCGTGATACCTGAACAAACAGATAAAAAAATTTTAAAATTGCTTCGGGTTGAAAGGCCTCTAAATAATTCTTATATCAAATTCAATCATTCAATCACATATATTACTTTCTTAAATGCGAGAAGCAGTTACTTAATTTCGAGTTTTTAATCAAAATATTATCGAATGCTTATGAAACATTACTATGGCGAACTTTTGTTCGCATTTAAATATACGCTACTTATTCATATGCTCACTTAACATTCTGCTAAACTGAAACTTGAATAATCAGGGAACGGTGACCTAAGGGGTAAGGCGCTTGGTTAGTTTTAAAGAGATCCTGGGTTCAAGTTCCAGACGATCCAGTTTGATAATTTTTCAATCACTATGTGATTTTGAATTAACATAATGATTTGCTCATACATGCCAAAGGAAATCGAGTGTTCAAGTTTCAGTTTAGTTTAACGTTTTAAGTGAGCATATAGATACTAACGTATAATTAAATACGAACAAAAGTTCGCACTACTTAGTAATGTTTTATAAGCACTCCATAATATTTGAAATATAAACTACGTACAACATTTTTTAATTATTATTTTGTCCTATTTTCGTTATTGATTTCATACATCTTTGTTTCAGGAACTCCACAGTGTTCTGAAAAAACATAACCTTTTACTAACTGCAGCCTTAAGTGCAGGTCCAGAGACTATAGATGTTGCATACGATATTCCAAGTTTATCGCAGTATTTAGATTACATTCACCTTATGTGTTATGATTATCATGGAACTTGGGACTTAAAAACAGGACCAAATGCTCCTTTACGAAGTAGTGATAATCTTAACGTTGTAAGTTAATTTTTTTATAATCTATATTTGTTATAAGAGAAAATTAATGTAATTTAGAATATGTCAATTTATAACAGGAATACAGTGTGAAGTATTTATTAAAATTAGGAGCACCGAGACATAAACTCATTATGGGTGTCCCATTTTATGGTAGGACTTTTATTTTATCAAATTCTGAACAAGGAATTCAGAAATTTGGTACCCCAGCTCAAGCTAAGGGTTTTCCAGGGCCATACACAAGAGAAGATGGATTTATGGGCTATAATGAGGTGAGTTTTTAATTTAAAATATGTACATATACATTTATTTGAGCGGATTTTCATTATGAAAATTCAACTATTACAGCAGGTGTCATGGTAAGACTTGATTTTCTTATATTGATAAATCCTGTAGGCCGAAAATCTAGTAGACAGAAAAAAGTGATTACATAGATGACGTTCTATATTAGACTATTAGACCATATAAATGTAGTATACATATATGACCAATCATATATGTATATAAAAAAAATGTTTCAACATCACGGTAAAATATTAGTTCGTTTTCTTCCCTTGGAGATATTCGGTTCGTTCTGCGCAACTGTTTTAAATAATGTACATATATTATGCGTATATTTGTTAGTTGATTCATTATTTTAATTATTTGTCACTCTGAAAACGAGTGACCAATTGCGTTAAGTGAGAGTGATTTAAATTTTTTGAATCAACTCACCACAGTGATCGAATTCAAAAATTCATAGCTAGGGAGCTGATGGCAGGAAAATCTATATGATTTCATCGTCTGGCAGAAGTTGATAATAAGAAAGATCTGAGTAAAATAAACAATAAAAACAATTTCTGCCATTAATATATTGCTGCAATATTAAATGAGGGCTTTCCAAAATTGTAAAAAAATATAGGTACCCTATATATTAGCATCGCGTCTGCCTCTTGTACTAATAAAATTGTGTTAGCTTTAAAGTAAAGGAAATGCAAGCGGCAAAAATTTTTCCCGCTGCGTTTTAAAAAAAATTCAATTTTTTTGGATTTTTATGATATATGAAAAAGTAAGCCATTTCATCGTCAGGCAGACTGAGTTAATTATTGAAATTACTTTATAAAAAGTAAGAATTTTCACTTCTGCCACTCAGAGGGCGCTGCATTCGAAAACTGGAGTGTTGCGAATTTGCAAAAAAAAACATACCTATGAAGTCATTTCATCGTTTCTGCCTTTAAGGGGATATTTACGAATGAAAAAAAACATCAAAAATAGGCGATTTTACTTTTCTATTTTCTCGGCGTAGAATTAACGTATGAACTTCAAATTTTCAGTGAGTAAAGACAAAGGTAATAAAAAATGTTATTAGGAATTAGAATTTCAAATTTCCATTTTTAAGTGGGTGGAAAACGAGTTTGAAAAGCATCAAATATAGGCTTAGTTTCAGTGCAATTTACCAACGATTGGAAAGTTTAAAAAAAAATCTGATTCCTAATAACATATTTTATATGCTTTAAGAATGTAATTTTGAAATAAAAATTACTCTCGAGCTACCCATTACCGCGTAAATAGAAAAGTAAACTTAACATTTGCGGACATTTTTCTGATCTATTTATATTTAAAAATATGTTTTCTCTTTATTTTCGTTATACCAAATATAACTGAAATCGGAACAGATATATTTAAACTTTCTTTAAATGGGGTAGTCATCTTTTTATTTTCTGTCTAAACTTCAAACATATGTGACAATAGTAAAAATATAATAAAGGACCTTGAATAATTGCCTTGTTGAGAAAAACGTTATAAAAATACATGCAATACGTTTTATGAATAAGTAGACAATGTTATATAATTGTAGGGACCCGTAAATTGTAATATTTTAATTTTAAAAATTTTTACCATAGCACAACAATTTCCCTGGATTTTTTGATTTTTCGGTACCTTGTCTATAAAAATTGAAACTTTTTATGAAATTTGTGAAGAAAAGTATAATAGAAAGTCTCGGAAATTTAAAGGGTAAAATTAGTGACGGATTTACCAGCAGGCTGAGTAGGCTGGAGCCTAGGGCGGCAGATTTTAATGGCGGGAAATTTGGGCCAAAAAGGGCGGCAAAATGTAGAATTTGTTTTTTGTTTTTTTCTTTGCTCGTCACTTATGTACGTTTTTTAAGAAAGGTGGCAGATTTTCGGGGCGGCAAAATGTAGAATTTCAAGTTTTTCTTTTTTTTTTTGTTCATCATTTACGGTTTTTAAGAAGGGCGGCCGATTTTAGGAGCGGCAAATTTGGCAAAAAGGGCGGCAAAAATTTTTTTTAGCTTTTCAGGGGCGGCATTTTTTACTGAGCCTAGAGCGGCACTTAGAGTAAATCCGCCACTGGGTAAAATTTTTTTCGCAAGTCACGTTATTTAGAACAATTTTAATTTTTTTTCTATTAGAAGATCCTAAGTTTCTTATTAGAAATGAAAAATTTTTGAAATTTTCTAGCAAGGTGGGAGTCGTAGGATACATCTAGTCGGCAGTCGATTTTTCTTAAATTGGCATCACAGTGGCTGGAGGTGACTTGAAATACAAACTTTTTGCCCTGGGGGGAACCAGGGGCAAAATTTCGAAAATTTTATTAAATATAATTTGTAGAAATTTTAATTTGAAACAATTTTGTTTCCGCAAACTTTCCTAGAAATGGTTTTCTTCACTGGCTTTTTTTGCTAAAAAAAATTAAATTCGACTTTTATTTGGTGCATATTCAAGCTACAGAATAATAAAAATTGCATACACAATATAAGAGCCAAGACACACGAACCACGCCACGACCACTTTTTTGTGGTTGTCGTGTGGTTGTACTGTCGTTCGTGTGTCTTAGAGCCAAGACACACGAACCACGCGACGACCACTTTTTTGTGGTTGTCGTGTGGTTGTACTGTCGTTCGTGTGTCTTAGACGACGACTTGCGAGCCACTTTTTAGTGGCCGAATGACGTACAATCACTGCTGGACGAGATCAACGCCACTAATACTATTTGTCATATACAGTGTCTGCGTTAAGTATTCATACAATAATTAATTTATCGATAGTGAAATTTAAGAAACTTAAAATTTTGCAGCGTAAAGTAGGTACGCTAGGATAAAAATAAACAAAATTAATCAAAGAGCTGATGCTTCTATTAAATAATATTTCTTTGTAAATATCGGTATTTTGGTCTTACATATTTTTGCAGATTCAATTTTTAAAATTATTTGATAAAACATTTCAAAATTTTTCAGCTTTCATTTCTTTGAATTTGCAATTTTTTTCTATTATTCTAAAATTAAAAAGGTTTAAATAATTATATAGCTTATTTATCTAATAACACTCAATAATCAACGTTCAAACAGCAGGAGAGCTTCTAGTACATGACATCCTGCTTTTATTATTAACCGACGGAGTTTTCTATTCCATAAAAATGTATATATTCAATTAAACAAAATTCATTTATAACAATTATTTTTTATTACCTAAATAAAGGTGAGCAGTAATCGGCACCTTTATTCTAAACAAATCCTGTTATCTACATAGGTATACTTTGATCCATATACCTGTCAGTATAAAAATATATATTATTGTATTAAACTATTTAATAAATTTTAATATATAATTTAATAAAATTAAATAAACTTACCACGTACATTTTTACCTTTTTTTTTCTTTATTCTCAAAGTTTTCATAAAATTTGAAGCAAGGATATTCTTATGCCTTTAGTTTTTCTATGCAATTACTATATCCCGAATATGTTTAATCTCAGATTGCAGGTAAATTCCGGATTTCCTCAATAAATAATTTAGTATCAAACGAATCTTCATTAACAATTGCCATTTTTTTAAGAAAAAAACAAAAAAAAAAAAAATAAACAATTTAAAAGACCAACAAAAATTTAAAAAAAATACACACAATTAAGAAAACTAAACAAAACAAAAATTACTAAACACCTACTTGAGTCGTATTATTCAATGATTTGTTGTAATGTTCGAGAGACACTGTAGTAGTACTAGTATGTATTTGTCGCTTAAAAGTGGTCCACTGGTCGCAAGTTTTAGCGACTAAAAACGACAATACGACGACACATTGCGACAGTGTCCGATTACGATGACAAGCTGTGGCTCGTGTGTCTTGAAATTTGTGTTTCCATAAGAAAAGTACATGCATACATACCCGGCCACAGAACAGCCACTATTTTGTCGTAGTCGCGTGGTCGTGGCGTGGTTCGTGTGTCTTGGCTCTAATTGTTGCTGTTACTATAAGAAGCAAAGAAATAAAAGGCAGAAACTTTCGGTGCTGATTTTTCGATGGTAGAAAGAAAATGTAGTATCGAATGTTCAAAACAAAACAATTTTTTGTCATATTTATTCACATACTTATTTTAATGAATTATAGGTAAATTTTTCTCTTCCTTTGTGATCCTGTATACTTTAGGATTGCCACCTGTTTCGATTTCGATGGTAGAGTGCGGATGAATTCAGTTATTCTGGCAGTCAGCGCAGCCAGCCAGTCAGTCAGTTTTATTTATTGGCTTATTCTGAATCACTCTTGCCCGCTACTGCATATCGAAATGCAATTCACTCAATGTACTATCTGTGTAAGGGCAGAAAGGGCATTAAAGGCCTAAAGGTGAATTTTTCAGAGAGTAGGCATCTAACTGTTAGGCATCTGAAAATTCTAAGAAGTATCTTGTCAGATGCAGTCTATTTACATTAATTTGAATGCAGTAAATAATCTGAAATAAGTTTGTTACTAGTTTATATATGATACATATTTTTGTAAAAATATTCCGATCAGCAATGAAAAATATGGAAAAACAAATAAAGTAATCACAAATTTTATTTTTAATTTTTCTCTTAGATTGTCCCGACTTTATTTTGTCCAAAGGTGGAAATCCTGGTATCTTACAAACATTATCTTACAAACAGATGCTCACTAATATAATTTTACCGGTAGGTAAAGTAAAGAGTTATTTGTTTTGCACTAAAAATTTAACACGTTTTGGTGAATTTTTCACATTTACCTCTTATATCAAGTATACAATATAATTTTAATTGTTTTATGAAAGATAAATAAAGAATAATTCATTCAAAAATTGACAGTTTATTTATAACACATATGCATTATTATCTATACTATGACCATTTCTAACATGGTTTGTATTTGTAAATATGTAAGGATGGGCGCATGTAATTTCCGCACTTTTAGCGAATTTCCAAAACTGGAAATTCAGCTTTTACGCCAGGTGTCATGGTGCGACCTAAGCCCGAGACCATATCAGAAATATGTTTTGAGGTCCCTAGAATACGAAAATGATATTCACTAAAATTTATATATATATATATATATATATATATATGTATCCGCGCGATAACTCTCGAACGAAACGTTTAATGCTTATGAAATTTTGTGTGCGAATTCGATTTTCCAAATCGTTGGATGAGTTCGTTAGCCAGACACGTCGGATGCCCAGAAGTAGGTTTTCCGGGCGTTTTTTGTCAACAAAATGAGTTTTTTGCCAGAATTAAGCAATTTTTCAAATTTTTTTTTACACTAAGCCATTGTAAAAGGTAAAACGCATAAAAAATGTTTTTATACCGTTGCTCTAAATTACTTACTTTTCGAGAAAAACTAGGAAATATGTCGTTCTCCATTTCACTCGCACTCGCATTCTTTTTTTTTCTGTCTCATTTTTTGCGAGCTAAATTCGAAAAAAGCCGCTTTATAAGTAGCGTGTCATGATTTTTTTAATCCAATTTAACGATTCGGCTATATTCTATTTCTCTGTCAGTTAAATGTTTTTATAATGTATCTCTGTTCCATTTTTTTTTACAAAAAAAATCCCGACGATATCTGTTATGTGATATGATCAGAATTTAGATTATATTTACACCTTCCTAAAATTAATAAGAGTTTGCTTCAATCGTATAAAAATTACGTTAAATCATATTCAAACAATAATATTTTTACGTAATTTTTTATCCAATTGACAATACAGTTATGATTAGAATTGTATAATCAGAGCATTCTAATATTAAATAATTTTGCACATTCAATTTTTTTTTTTAACAAAGAAAAATTTTTTTAAATTTTGACACATTCTTTTATGAAATTTCGATTAAGAAATATTAAAAAATTTTAAAGTGAATCATTTAAAAAGAGTTAAAAATAAATTAAAAAGGAAACATTTCTCTATTTTAACATATTTGTAAAGAAAATTTTACAGTTTACTTACAGTTTTTTGAGAAAATGTAATAACATTTTTACATACAATAAAGATTATATTTGAACGGTAGGAAATCCACAAATTTTTTTTTTATTTCTTTAATTAATTATTAAATTTGGTTTTAGAAGAAAATCTTCGTCTAATTCGCTCCAAGCCGAAAGTATAGCCACTAATAAGGACATTCTACTGTTAAAATAAATGGAAAATATATTGAAATTTATTTAATGAAAGCCATTCATACACATTTTTAAAATATCCTTTTGAATTATATAACAAATAAAATCTGTGTAAAAAAATCTAATTGACGTGTTTTTTCTCAATTTGCTAATATTAAGTAAGGCTCGTTAATTAGGGAGTGATTGTGTTAAAATTTTAATATAAAATATGGTAATTTTAACCCTCTTTAAAAGAACATTTCGATTTTAACAATAAAAAAATTTTAAAAAGTGTTTTCGTTTTTCCCGGATTACCAAAAACTGTTCATAGGCATATCTGTGACTAAAGTTGCCTCCCTTTCTTAAGAAAATAAAGTATTTTTAAAATTTTGTGCAAAAGAATAAAACACAATTAACGAAAAAAAAGTACGCGTTTCCATATTTTTAAGATTTTGTAGTACAAGAAAATCCTTATAAATTCATCATATCTGTTATTGCATTTACTAGCTTTTACGCAATTTAATAAACAAAAGTCTGAAAATGGACGTAGAATCTCACTGTTATTAATTATTATGTCTTAGTCTTTTGAAAAATTATTTTTTGAACTAAAATAAGAATAGGAGGAATATAAACTTAGGGGTAAACGACAGGAGTATATAAACTTTATTTTAGATTCTACGTTTATTTTTACAGAAAATCATCAAGTACCTATTATTTCTTTTTTGAATGTATAAATACAAAAAGTTCGAAATTATTTTATATTAGAATTTCAATTTTGGTCGACCCTACGGGTTGTCCCCATTTACTCTTTTCTCGTCTCTTTTGACCCCAATTTTTCATAGAGAAGAAATTATACGATTTTTGTTAATTTTTCAAAAACCACCGATATTTTTAAATTTTTTTGGATACTGCTGATAAAGTGACCATCTTCGCGTAAATTTTTAATATATTAAAGATTAGGTACTCATAAAATAAATACAAAAAAATACGGTGTGAAGTCGGAATGCGTACCTATTCATCCTTGTCTACGGTAGCACATTTTTTATTGACATAAATATTAGAAACGCAGGAAAAGAGACCAGGAATCAACATAGAAGTGGATTATGGTACGATATATTTTCTGAAAAAAGTGCTTAGGACCAAAGTTATAGAGTTCAAAGTGATGCACTTGATGATCTTGAAGCACTTGACTCTCGTGATGCACTTGACTTTGAAGTTGACCTTGAGGTCAATTTCCAGTCATTTGAAAATCATTTAATATTTTTCAAAAGGAGTAGTTTACTTTTCATCCCTAAATGGTTCAAAGTATATTCGAACGAATTTCACATGCAAGATAGAAAATAAGTGATCAAGAAGTAATTTTGAAAAATACTTGCTCAATCGCAATCGGAAAAATAATAGTTAATCATATGTTGAATTGAATTCCTAATATAATAACTATAGAGTAGCAATAAAAATTTTAAAAAATTTTGAAAATTTCTAATATAACATAAAGTTAATGTTTAACTTACAATTGGAGTGATATTAAATCTTTTCTTAACTTCTAAAATTACTTACAAAAATGTTTTCTTCTAATTTTTTCTATAAATTTGCGCCTATTTTTTCATTTCGTCAGGTTTTTATTTTTTTTATTTTAGAAAAATAACGCAACAAATCAATTTTGAAGATAGATTGAGTCAATACATGAAATTACTGCTTATAGGTACAGGATATGGTCAAAGTTCGGCAATGGCTAATCATTTTCAACTGACCTTGAAAATCGATTTCAGGGTCACTATCAAGTGCATCGCTTTAAATTCTACAAATTAGGTACTCAGCCCTTTTTTCAAAAAATATGCCGTTTCAAAAATATTTAGCTATAACTGTTTTCATCTACAGAGGTTGAATGGTGTTTTCTACCCCTAAAAAGCGTATTTAGCCGAAATAAAAAAACACGTATTTAATATTTTTCGCTGTTTAATAAGTATGTTAAGTTTCATTCAAATTGGCAAGTATTAGTTGGGTAGTGTTATTTGTCAGAATGTTTTGCCGATCTAGTTTTTTCAATATTTCTTTGCTCGTTTTCAGAATTTGTATTTTAATTTCTACGGACAAATAACTCATTCTTTTCTTCGATTTTAGTAACTTTTATTTGCTGATGTTGACCATTAATTGATCGAAACATATCAAATATTTTTCAATGATTTTTTTAGCGAATGTCGAAAATTTTGAAAATTTTTTCACCGTTAGTAAGTTAAAGTATTTGAATTCATTAAGTAATTAAATGATGTCCACAAGAACCTTACGAACTACCATAAGTTATATGAGATCCCTAGGACCCGTTTTTTACTGTTAGGATAAACTTTTTACTAAAAGTATTTTAGATGAATAAAGGTTATGTTGTATGATTTCCGCCAGGGTTTACTGTTCCCATTATTGTAAAAAATAAACTAACCGACCGATTTTGAAAATTTTTTCACTGTTAGAGAACTAAATTATTTTAGATGGATACAACTATGCTGCACAAAGTCCGTTCGGGTTCTTGGGTTCCAAAAATATCAAAACTAATTACCCAGCCGATTTTAAAAAATCTTTTACTCTTAGAAAGCTAAACTATTTTAAATAGGTACAGTTCTTAGATGAGATCCGCCAGTCCCCAAAATTTGGAAATTCGCTATGTTATGCAGATGCTGCGACAGGGGTATTTTTAAAATGCATCAACTGTTTGTTAATTTATGTGGTAAATTCCGCACTAATCAGAAAATTACCATAAGTATATACACGACAAACTTATATACTGGGTGAGTTTTTTGATAATTACCATTCCATTTATTCCTAAAATATTCACAAAAAACGAAACTACTTTCTTAGAAATTTGGACGAAAGGAAATGCTAATTATGAAAGTGATTAATATTCAGCTAGCTCCTTATTATGATGAAAATTTAGGCAAAGGAAAATGCTAAAAATGCTAATCAGACAGGTGACTCATTTTCAATTAACTGCTTTTATTTCATAAGAATTCGGGCAAAGGGAAATTAAACTAACCAAACCTTAACTAACCTCACCAGCTAGTTTTATATCAAAGTCGAAGTATATTATCAAAACTAACTAAACTAACCTAACCTTAATTAAACTCACCACCTAATTTTATATAAAGTCGAAGTATATTATCAAAACTAACTGAACTAACCTAACCTAAACTAACCTCACCACCTAGTTTTTATATCAAAGTCGAAATATATTGTCAAAACTAAACTAAACTAACCTAACTTTAACTAACTTTACCAACTAGCTTTATATCACAGTCGAAGTATATTGTCAAAACTAATTAAACTAACCTAACCTATCTTCAAAAAATATTCCATAATTTAATGTTACGTGTTTGGTACTAATGAACAGCATTTTTTATTTATATAACAGCATTATATTGTCAAAACTAAACTAAACTAACCTAACTTTAACTAACTTTACCAACTAGCTTTATATCAAAGTCGAAGTATATTGTCAAAACTAATTAAACTAACCTAACCTATCTTCAAAAAATATTCTATAATTTAATGTTACGTGTTTGGTAGTAATGAACAGTATTTTTAAAGAACTTTCTAATGATATACCATAAGTGGGGTTTTACAATTTAAAAAAATAGGATTGAGGTGGCTGAAGTTTAAGGAGTTGGCTGTAAAAGTTTCCCATGCCGGTCATAATGGTTCCCCCTTCATGTTCTAGAAACTGTTTTAACAGATTTTAATTATCTATTACCGTTTTAAAGAGACAAGGCCTGGCTTGTTTTTAAATTGACACCTTGTTTACGTATCACATACACCAGTTAAATATAATTTTATCAAAAAATAATTAGTTTTATTTTCAATTGTTTAGAGCGGAAAATACACACTTAAAAGGCTTTATTTAATTGGTTTGTGGACTATAATATTGGCACAAGTTTTTTTTTCATTATTGCTTTCATTCTTCATAATTTTTTTCTACTGGGCAACAGAAAGTATTTTGTCAATATTTTGGACATGAATCTCTTGGGCCGTAATTCAAGCTTTTATTACTTTTACAAAACATTCGTTCTAATCATCGCGTTCCCTTGAACACGTATTTGGAAAAACAATCTGCATTACAAACCCGTGTGCGTTTAGAGGACGGGATTATGCGGAAGGATTATGACAGTTTCAAAAGATGAGTGCAGAATTTACCTATAATATTTTGTTTGGTGCGGAAATTACTACCGCCCGTTAGGATAAAAATGTGTAAGAGAAAACAAAATGAATAACAAGCATTCCAAGAAATTTATATTTGTAAATTGGAAAAATAATAGAAAGCAAGACAAAAATAAAAGATATCCTTGAAAATTAGGGTATCGACTAAGGGATGATTAGCTAATAATCAGTTTGAAACTTTCTATGCAAGTGACTGAATATATTCTGGTTTTTATCACATTTTAAATTTTTGATTTCATTTATTATTTTTAAAGTGAGTTTTCTATATTTAACAGTTACTAAATGTTTGGCATAGCAATGTTATACTACCTAAAACTATTAAAAAAGTAAAATTCTTTTTTGCAAATTTCACAACAGACAAGAGATTTTTTTAGGTGTCTGTAACCCGACATAACATTCACCAAAATTTATCTGTAGATATATATATATCCACATTTCGGACTTTCGGAATTCCAGTCGGCCGATAACCCGGAACTGTGTATATTTTAAATATTTTTCGTTTGGCAAAAATTACTTTTTTACCAAAATTTAAAAAGTTTTTCCACATTTTCTTTTACTACGTGGTAAAGAAATCATATAAGCTTTTGAGTGATTATCATTTTTAAACCAATTGTTGAGTAAAATTGATATTTTTTGCAAATATTCTCAAATTTCTTAAATAATTGTTTACACCATGATAAAGAGAAGCAAAAAGTACATACGATAGGCTTTGAGACATTATGCCATCTAAATGGGTTTTCGTGAAAAAATATTTTTTGTAAATGCAAATTCGCTATGTTATGCAGGATGCTACGACAGAGGTTTTTTTGAATTGTGACTAAAATCAGAGGCCCCTATGTCTGCCACCTTTATTTTCCTCTTCCGGGAGGTATATTAAATCCAAAAATATAGATTAGAAAGACGATGAAATGACTTGGTCGGCCATTTTTTTTTACATGTTTATTATTTTTTATCAAAATGCAGCGATGTGGATGTCTGCCTTCCACAAATTTGTTATATATTGACCATATATTGACTGTCATTAACAGGGCCGCGCCAAGCGGGGGTGTTAGGGGTGCCTAGTACCCCGGCGGCAGGCTTTGGGGGCGGCAAATAAAATATAAAATTATTACTATTTTTATGTGGTAATTTTGATGACACTAAATGTTACCCGCATTTTGCTTAAATACTTGTCTATTATGATTGTTGTGACCCGTCGGTAATCCGATTATTCCGATTGTCGACCAGCGACAACAATCATTTGCGCGGTAATCGGCGAGGTCAAACAGAATCGGGATCGAACATGTTCTTACGCGCTTTAATTTTATAAAAACCGTCGTTGAATTCTGCACATAAAACATTTATCAATCTTTAAAATTGTTTAGTTTTCGTTGCGTTACGTTGTATATAGTACGTGACGATTAGTAAACAAAACAAACTAAAAATTGATGACTGAGGATCTCTCAGTAAAATATTATTCTTTTAAATAAGACTTAGTAAACACTGTATTGAACAGTCGAAATATAATAAAAGAGTTTAAGATTTCAATTGTTTGGTTTTAAAACCAACATTTTTATTTTATCTTCTTTTTCCTATTTGGTTGATATCTTAAACCTAATTTATTATTTCTGTTTTTTGTTATTATAAATTTTGTTTTCAATATTTGCTTATCCACATCTGCAAGCAATTTAGTTTAAAATATACATGTTCTTTCGATATTGCTTATTCCACTTAGGATAAGATAAGATTTATGGATGTTCTTTAAATTGGAGCACTCCATACTCTTTTCTTGGAAAAGTTACATTATTTCGTTTCTCAGAAATTAAGTAAAAAGCATCCCCTTTTGGGCTCTGCGGAACGAATCTGACATAAATGCGTTAGATTTATGTGATGAAATAGAAACTCTTTTAACATATATTAATCCCGACATGAATGCATTAACCTTTTTAGATTATATATTTTCTAATGAATTTACTACAATGTTTCCGAATATGACAATTGCATTAAGAATATTTTTGACAATACCTGTGACAGTGGCGTGGCATCTGGTGAGAGAAGTTTTTCGAAACTTAAGTTAATAAAAAATTATTTAAGATCTAGTATGTCACAGGAAAGAATATCGTATTTAAGTTTAATTAGCATAGAAAACAAAATTGCTGCAGATACTGACATGTCAGATTTAATAAATGAATTTGCAATAAAAAAGACAAGGAAAGTGAATTTTATATAAAATTTTAAAATTGTTACTATTCGTTTTTGTTTTGTGTAAAATTATTTATTTTTATTTACTTGTTCTTGAAATTTATGCGAAATAAATTGTTAAAAAAAAAGTTTAAGTGTTTTATTCCATTTATAATCCTAAATATTTTATAATATTTTATGCATTTAATTAAAGTAAGTATATATAGTAAGTAAACTGGTAGCCGGGAGGCATATATTTTATTATCAAAAATGTATTACAAATAAGTTTGGCGTTTTAGGGGGGGCAATTTTTGTCTTGCACCCCAGCGCAAATGTCCCTTGGCGCGGCCCTGGTCATTAATACAATATATCAATGGCAGACACGATGCTATGATTTAAGGGAGTTCTTTTTTTTGCATTTTCAAAATTTATTTGCAAAAAAGTCAGTGCCATCTGAGCTTCGTTTTAACTTTTTGTTATTTGCACAGTAGTAAACTACATAACATATTACTATCAACGACGATGCTATCATATACCTAAATTGCCATCAGCTCCCTAGCTATCAACTCATTTCTATATCTTTCAATATTTTGGAAATAATACGTATTATTAAATAACGCCATTTTTAATTTTTTTGTTTTTGTCAATTTGAATATAGGGTTGGTCCACATCAAATCAACCGATGCTCAAAACCTTATGTCTTCAGATCCTTATAATATTTATTTTATATGGTAGTACTTGCTTTGAAGATAACGAATATAAATTTTTATCTTTTTATTACCATTATTAGCGAATTTCCAAAACTGGAAATTCAGCTTTTACGCCAGGTGTCATGGTGCGACCTAAGCCCGGGACCATATCAGAAATATGTTTTGAGGTCCCTAGAATACGAAAATGATATTCACTAAAATTTATATATATATATATATATATATATATATATATATATATATATATATATATATATATATATATATATATATATATATGTATCCGCGCGATAACTCTCGAATGAAACGTCTAACGCTTATGAAATTTTGTGTGCGGACTGGATTCTGAATTGGCTTGGCTAAGTTCGTTAGCCAGACACGTCGGATGCCCAGAAGTAGGTTTTCTGGCCATTTTTTATCATTCGATCCTATCATAAGGCAGTTCGATTTTTACATCGTTGAAAAGGAAAAAAAAAATTATGAAGAAAATATTCTTATAATTTTCTTTCTATTTTAAGTATTTTTCGAGAAAATGTAAATTTTCACTTTTATTCTTTCTTTGTTAGTCTAATAAGTAATTTATATTTATATCTCAGTTCTTTATAAAGTATAAAAATATTTCACTTTTTTATTAAAGAATTTTGTGAGAACAAGTGAAAACTATTCACATATATGTGTAATAACACACATGCATGTATAGAGTTTTGTTTCTCATTTATTGCATTATAATTAGCATGGTTCTATCCCATGTTAAAAAATGTAAATTAAACAGATTTTCTAAGCTAATGTAATGAAGAATTTTTTTTTTTTTTATTGAATTTTTAAGTAAACAAGAAATTGAAGATTATGTTATGATATAAATATTAAATATAAAACAAAACAAAATATGTACAATGTACATATGTATGTACGGAAAAATATTTTGAATCGATTTTGAAAATTTTTCCACTAATAATTAATAATGTTAAAAAATTAAACCATTTCAAATGGATTTAAGGTATTTTATGTGAGGTCAAGGTTTTCGGGACCTAAAAAGACCAGAAATTAATTAACCAATCGATTTTAAAAATTTTTTCACAGTTAGTAAGTTAAAGTATTTGAATTAATTAATTAAATGATGTCCGCAAGAAGCTTACGGACTGCCATAAGTTATATGAGATCCTTAGAACCCTTTTCTTACTGTTAGAGTACTAGATTTGTATGAGTTTCGCCAGGATTTACTGATCCCATAATTGTAAAAAATAAACTAAACGACCAATTTTAAAAATTTCTTCACTGTTACAGAGCTAAACTATTTTAGATAGATTTAGAATACATTATGTAAGGTCCGTCAGGGTCCACAGGACCCAAAAGTGTCAAAAATAAACTAACTGACCGATTTTGAAAATTTTTTCACTGTTACAGAGCTAAACTATTTTAGATAAATATCAATTACGTTATGTAAGGTCCGCCTGGGTCCATAGGACCCAAAGGTGTCAAAAATAAACTGCCTGATCGATTTTGAAAATTTTTTCACTGTTACAGAGCTAAACTGTTTTAGATAAATATAGATTCCGTTATGTAAGGTCTGCCGGGGTCCATAGGATCCAGAAGTGTCAAAAATAAACTAACTGACCGATTTTGAAAATTTTTTCACTGTTACAGAGCTAAACTATTTTAGATAAATATAAATTACGTTATGTAAGGTCCACCAAGGTCCATAGAACCCAAAAGTGTCAAAAATAAACTAACTGACCGATTTTGAAAATTTTTTCACTGTTACAGAGCTAAACTGTTTTAGATAAGTATAGATTACGTTATGTAAGGTCTGCCAGGGTCCATAGGATCCAGAAGTGTCAAAAATAAACTAACTGACCGATTTTGAAAATTTTTTCACTGTTACAGAGCTAAACTATTTTAGATAAATATAGATTACGTTATGTAAGGTCTGCCAGGGTCCATGGGATCCAAAAGTGTCAAAAATAAACTAACCGACCGATTTTGAAAATTTTTTCACTGTTGGGGAACTAACTATTTTAGATAGACATACATTACGTTATTTAGGGTCCGCCAGGGTCCATGGGACCCAAAAGTGGTAAAAATAAACTAACCGACCGATTTTGAAAATTTTTTCACTGTTACAGAGCTAAACTATTTTAGATAAATATAGATTACGTTATGTAAAGTCTGCCAGGGTCCATCGGATCCAAAAGCGTCAAAAATAAACTAGCCGACCGATTTTGAAAATTTTTTCACTGTTGGGGAGCTAAGCTATTTTAGATACATATAGATTACGTTATGTAAGGTCTGAAGTGTCAGTAGGACCTAAAAGTGTCAAAAATAAAATAACTGACCGATTTTGAAACCTTTTTACTATTACCGAGGTAAACTATTTTAGATAGGTACAGGTTGTGTTATCTGAGATCCACAACTGTCCTGCGGATGCAAATGCGGCGTAGAATGCTACACAACGGGTTTTGAATATATATATATATATATATATATATATATATATATATATATATATATATATATATATATATATATATATATATATATATATATATATATATATATATATATATATATATACATATATATATACATATATATATATATATATATATATATATATATATATATATATATATATATATTACATAAAGTCCGCCTAGAATATACGGTCGAGCTGATTTTTTAATGAGGTCCACCGGGATCTTGCAGATCCGAAAACGCCAGTAATAAGCTATCGAAAAGATGCTAAAAAATTTCTCACTGCTAGAGAACTAAATTATTTTAGATGGATACAACTATGCTGCACAAAATTCGTTCGGGTTCTTGGGTCCCCAAAAATACCAAAACTAATTACCCAGCCGATTTTAAAAATTCTTTTACTCTTAGAAAGCTAAACTATTTTAAATAGGTACAGGTCTTAGATGAGATCCGCCAGTGCCCAAGATTTGGAAATTCGCTATGTTATGCAGATGCTGCGACAGGGGTATTTTTACAGTTATAACAATTTTTAAAATCCAAAAACTGCAACTTTTCGGAGCGCTTTGAAATATTTAAACACATGTAGCTCAAAAACTATTTGCCCTAGAAAATTGAAACTGGCACCATTAATTTCAGAATTAAAAGGGCTTTAATTTGACATATAACATGACAATGCAGTTCAAATTTAACCCTTTGTGCACAATCCAAAAAACTAATTTTTATAAAAACTCCAAAATAGGAATTTTTAATTTTTTTGAAAAAAATATATGTTATACCCAACCTCTTAAGTGAGTTGTGTACAAAGTTTCATGATGGTATTCTAATGGTAACACTGGACCGGAAACATAAGCGACACGTATTTTTTTTTATCGGCGGAAAAACGGTTTGAAGGGGTAAAATCGCCCTCCAAAAATTGGGGTAAAAATTTAATTTTTTAAATATCTCGAAAACGGTAAGAGATAGAGCAAAAGTTTAAATTGGCGATATTGCTCTTTTTTAAAGAGCTATCTATTGATATTAAATTTGTTCAAATTGCATCAACAGGGGTGGTTGGGGGTTAAAATTTAGGGGTTAATTTTGCAAAAAGGGGGTAAAAATTAAATAATATAAAAATTTTGTTTACAGATTTTAAATCTACGTCAAAAAATCTAATTGACCTGTTTTTGCTCAATGTCCTAATATTAAGTCTAGGGGTAGTTAATTAGGGGGTGACTGTGTCGAATAGTAGTACTACTTGGGTAGTTCAAGAACTTCTTCTTCATGGAAAAGAGTTTAAGACATTTAGAATAACGTAGAAATGAAATTATCGATTTCAAAATTCAGTTTGAGCAACATTGGAGAAGGGGTGACTCACCCTCTTAAATTACATACTAGTTAACATACACTCATTTTTAATATTAACACACTGACAGAGGGTAATAATGTCACAATAAGTGATTCTGAAGTTGGACTATCGTATGTAAGGTTTTTATTAGGTTTCCGTTCATTTTGAAAATATCGTTATTTTCGGTATCAATAATTTTCGATAATGAAAACTATAACATCCATTAAAAAACAAACTGTATAAAAACCTTTTACATACGACAGTCCAACTTCAGAACCACTTATTGTGAGATTATTACCCACTGTCAGTGTGTTAATATTAAAAATGAGTGTATGTTAACTAGTATGTAATTTAAGAGGGTGACTCACCCCCTCTCCAATGTTGTTCAAACTGAATTTTGAAATCGAAAATTTCATTTATGCGTTATTCTAAATGTCTTAAATTCTTTTCCATGAAGAAGAACTTCTTGAACTACCCAAGTAGTACGACTATTCGACACAGTCACCCCCTAGTTAACTACCCCTAGACTTAATATTAGGACATTGAGCAAAAACAGGTCAATTAGATTTTTTGACGTAGATTTAAAATCTGTAAACAAAATTTTTATATTATTTAATTTTCACCCCCTTTTTGCAAAATTAACCCCCAAATTTTAACCCCCAACCATCCCTGTTGATGCAATTTGAACAAATTTAATATCAATAGACAGCTCTTTAAAAAAGGGCAATATCGCCAATTTAAACTTTTGCTCTATCTCTTACCGTTTTCGAGATATTTAAAAAATTAAATTTTTACCCCAATTTTTGGAGGGCGATTTCACCCATTCAAACCGTTTTTTCCGCCGATAAAAAAAATACTTGTCGCTTATTTTTTAGTGTTCTACAACATATCTAAATTTCATCAAAATCGATAGGTCCGGCCTCGGGCCCTTTACTTGTTAGACCTTTTATATTCTTTGTTGCAAATATTTTTTAATAATTAAGCACGAGTTTGCGATTTTGATTTATTCGTGCTTGTTCTCCCTGCAATTACCCCGAATAATCAGGAGATGACTGTAATATCCACCGTAACTTGTTTTATTTTAATTTTATTATTTTTTTTAGATTTGTATTGAATTACAAACCAATTCCGGTGAATGGGAAATACATTGGGATGATTTAAGTCAGACACCATTTGCCGTAAACGGAAACAAGTTTATCTCTTACGATGATCCTCAATCAATAACTGAAAAAGTCAGGTACTTAAAATCAGTATAATTACAAAACACACTTATTTACCCCCCCCCCCCCCATTTGCAAAAAATATCATAATTTTAAGAACTTCAAAATAAATAAATAAAAATTTTGATCTAACATAAATATAAAATATTACATTTACATAAGACAGAGGTCAAAATTTTTATTTCCGTGGCACCGAATCTTGATGTATTAATGCACTACTGGTTTTGATGCCCTAAATAAAAAAATGCAATATTTCACATAATTTTCGATGTATCTAGTATTAAAGGTCATGAACGAAACATTTCTAGTCAGGGGCTCCCGTAATTTATTACTTTCAAACTTTAAAAATTTCGTATTGTTTGAAAGTTATAGTACAAAACAATTAACATTGATATTGTATCTTTTGCTACTCAGATTGTTGACTTTAGCAGCAGTGTATCCCTTTTGCGCCCCTGGTCAAAAAATATCTTGCTATGTTAACCGTAATAAAAGTTTTATGATGTAAGAAATATTGAAAAAATCCAGTTTTGAATTGAATAAAACTAAATCATATCTATCCTTTTTTACGTTTGTCTACATTATATAACAATATTATTATATTAATATGCATTATACTATACTTTTGATTAAATTTTGAAAAATATATAACTTTAAAATGATGTTATATTATAATTATATCTGTTATATACATCCCCTCATCAGGGCCGTAACTAGGTCTTCAGGGGGCCCGGGGCAGAAAGTACATTTGGGGCCCCTACGCCGCCCCGGGCGCGTATTTCCGTTTGCGTGTTCAATAGGAGGCACTGTTGCCTCGAAACCTGCACGGTTTTGTAACGCTAGGCTCTTTTTCCAAACACGTGCCTAATTCAAGTCCCCCGTCCTCTAAACGCGTACGGGTTTGTAACGCACATTGTTCTTTCAAATACGTGTTCAGAAAAATGCTGTGATTAGAAGGTTAGCCATTAGCGCTGGCAGCCAACAGTCATAAAAGTCACACGTTTGAGTCTAGTAAAAAAATTGCCACAGAGGGTCTGGTGAATAAAAAAAAGTAAATGTTTAGATTTTTTGAAGTGAACACTCACTTTGGAAAGAATATAATATTATAAGCTTGTACTCAAATTTAAGATTTTCTATTCTTCCGACCTATAAATTTTTCCAAATATTCAAATTGAATTTATATGTCCAATAGATAAAATGGTTGCTTTTATAAATTTTTATAAAGAATCATGTTATCGACAACGAAAAGCTATAAGCTCTAATAACTCAAAAAAATTATTACTTGAGCCTAATAATGTCAATTTTTTGATAAATCAGGTTTTACCTGAAGATGACGAGACCAGAGGTGAAGAATTAGGCCAAGAAGAAAAAATGATGGTGTTTTTAAGATGTGTCAGAAAATAGTGGATTTTCTTGTTTGTAAAAGCTCTATTTAAAAGGCTTTATTTAATTGGTTTGTGGACTATAATATTGGCACAAGTTTTTTTTTTCATTATTGCTTTCATTCTTCATAATTTTTTTCTACTGGGCAACAGAAAGTATTTTGTCAATATTTTGGACATGAATCTCTTGGGCCGTAATTCAAGCTTTTATTACTTTTACAAAACATTCGTTCTAATCATCGCGTTCCCTTGAACACGTATTTGGAAGAACAATCTGCATTACAAACTCGTTTGCGTTTAGAGGACGGGAGACTTGAATTGTACACGTGTTTCGAGTGTTACAAAACCGTACGGATTTCGAGGCAACAGAGCCTCCTAATGAACACGCAAACGGAACTACGCGCCCCGGGCAAAAACAAAAAAAAGGTGACCTTTTTTACAGAAATACGGTCCTTAAAATTCCGCCCCTCGGCAAAAAGAAGCGGTGACCTTTTTTTTCTTTTTATTGTCGTCAGTCTTTTTCCGCCCTAATTTTATAGAAATACTTTTTTTTTTTTTGCTTGTCAGTCGTCTAATTTTACAGAAATATGGCCTTTAAAATTTGCCAAGAAATAATTTTTGTATTCTCTTGGGGGCCCCGGCTGCCCCAGCCTAGTTATGACCCTGCCCCTCATTCTGAAAGTGTAACATTGAAACAGAAATGAAATTTTTGAACTTTAAATTGAAATTTCTGTAAATCCAAGGGAATAAATTTGACATTAGAAGAATATATTAAAAAAAAATTAAAAAAAATATAGAAGATACATGCTAAGAAAACTTCTGTTGGTCCCTAATTTTTCCAAAATCTGAGAGATTAAGGGTTTTCGAAATACAAATTATCATTGGGAATTGAAAATACAAGAATACAATATGTAATATTAAAACTTACGACTTTGTGAAAATACATAATTAATATGGAGTTGTTCTTAAAGTATTTACCTATAAGTAAATTCTTAATATGTTATACACCGGTCAATTTAAACATGCAAGGGTACAAAAATTGGGGGAGAGCTGGAAATTGGTATGAATGTTCGGAACACCATTATAAATAAGTGTTGAAAAGTCCTCATCGATCCTGTACGTGGAAAAAATTTTATTCAAGGTCAAAGGTGTCAAAAATTGGTTTTTCGCGTTTTTCAGCAAAATGGTAAGTTTTATCATAAAATTAGGTCAGACAGAAATTGTAAATCATATAATTATCTATAAAAAATGTTTCAATACCTTTTTTCCTAAGAGCCACCGTTTCTAAGATATAACTATTACAAAAGTTGTAATCTTCATAATATGCACACGTTTCCACGCCACCTGTGAAGTAGTGTACTTAGCGGGTTTTTTTAAAGGGTTTCCTCGGTAGGCCTATTCCATGGTCAATGGTGATCCTATTTAATTGAAAACTATTGAATAATAAAAAATATTAGTATTGGGAATGATGAAAGCGGTATAGATATAAAAAAAGTGAGGAAAATTATTCGTCAGATTCATAATTGTCTAATATTTCAGCTTCCTCTTCTTCTTGTTCTTCTTGTTAGGTGCAAGTAAATTGCCTCACATAGTAATGCATCACATGTCTCCTTGTTGGTATCATACGAATCCTCTTCTATTGGTAATTCAACATTGGAGCACATTATGAAGATTACAACTTTTTCAACTTTTATAATAGTTATATCTCAGAAACGGTGGCTCTTAGGAAAAAAGTATTTACACTAGTAAATACTTAGGAAAAAAGTATTTACAAAAGTATTTTTTTTATAGATAATTATATGATCTCTAATTTTTGTCTGACCTAATTTTATGATAAAACTTACTGTTTTGCTGAAAAACGCGAAAAACCAATTTTTGACACCTTTGACCTTGAATAAAATTTTTTCCACGTACAGTATCGATGAGGACTTTTCAACACTTATTTATAATGGTGTTCCGAACATTCATACCAATTTTCAGCTCTCCCCTAATTTTTGTATCTTTACTACTATTTTTAGGGCTAAATTAACCGGATTATAGTGGAAATTAGGCAAAGTAGTTTACATTCGTTCACTCGAATACATATATTTTATGGAAAATTTCAACAATATGAAAAAAAAAATTAAATTTATAATTAACTGGTTTGAACGTTAAATACTGGGGTAAAAGTTGTATTATTCAAATTTTTAATGCCGAAATTATTGTGGTATATAGAATCGTATCTACAATAAATAACTGAATGTAGATATTATTTATTACAAATATCTTAAACGAAAATTTATCTTCCATATACTTGGAAAGAATTTAATGTTTATTTTATTTAACTTGTAATATTCTGTATATTACAATAATTTCCGCATTCGAAATTTAAATAAAACAAATTTTACTTCAGCATTTAACACTCAAACCAGTTAATTATAAATTAAATTTTGTTTTTTCATATTAAATCAAATGAAAATATATGTAATCAAGTAAACGAAACTAATAGTTGTCTAGTTTCCATATTTTTAACTTTTTTCAATAATATATTAAGAATTTTTTTATAAATACTTTAAGAAGAACTATTGATTGTGAATTTTCACAAAGTCGCAAATTTATTTTAGAATTACATGCTATTTTATTTTGTACTTTTAATTCCGAATGATTACTTGTATTTTCAAAACTTTTAATCTTTCAAAATGAAAAGAAAAAATTCGAGACCAACAAAAGCTTTCTTAGCATGTATGTGCTATTTTTTTTTTTTTTTTAAATGCATTCTAATGTCAAATTTTATTAATGTCGTATTAGTAACTTAAACTTAATCGAATATAACTAATATGTAATAGTTATGTGTATAATCTCTGCATGATATACAGTAATTACCACAAGAGCGTGGCGTGAATATCTTAGATAATGTAACTCGAGGAAAGAAAATAATAATGTGAAATAAAACGAATATAAATGGAGAAGGATGCATTGTATTTAATACACAGTTCGGTCACCATTATTATCAAGTATAGCTTGACACCGATGAGGCATGCTTGTTATAAGATTTTCCGCATATGATTGAGGAAGTGAGCGCCATATTTTTCCTATCTGTTGAGACAGTTACTTTAATGTAAAGACACACTTTCCTGAAGCCTATGTTTATAAAAGCCCATTTTCCACCAGGTTTGCATCGGGATATTGAGATGGCCAAGAAAAACCGATTCAAAACGAGATACGTTAGCAGCACTCATTTTTAAAATCCAGTAATTCACACAAGAGCGTGGCGTTTAAAACTCTCGTACAGTTAATAATAGCACGGAGTGGGGGTATTATAACTGTAGGTGTTAGTGTTCTTGAATGCAATATACTTAGTATGTCAATATTCCATAAGCTGTTGAATTGTGAGTTTGATTTTTAAAATGAGTGCTGCTTACGCATCTCGTTTTGAATCGGTTTTTCTTGGCCACCTCAATCTCCCGATGCAAACCTGGTGGAAAATGGGCGTTTATAAACACAGGCTTCAGGAAAGTGTGTCTTTACATTAAAGCAACTGTCTCAACAGATAGGAAAAATATGGCGCTCACTTCCTCAATCATATACGGAAAATCTTGTAACAAGCATGCCTCATCGGTGTCAAGCTATACTTGATAATAATGGTGCCTGAACTGTGTATTAAATACAATGAATCCTTCCCCATTTATATTCGTTTCATTTCACATTATTATTTTCTTTCCTCGAGTTACATTATCTAAGATATTCGCGCCACGCTCTTGTGGTAATTACTGTATATTTCTATATATTATATTTCTATTCTATGATTGAAATACTAGAATACATTTACATACAGAACATACATTTATATAACAGTTTCATCTTTGTCGCGTCTTTTAGTTATCTGTGTGACGTACTTGTATACTGTGTAACCGGTATGATTTAACAACGAAATATAGACAACCGACGCAACATAAGTGTATTATCGGTTGTCTGATATGTTTTGTATAAGGTCCAAACAATATTTAACGCCATCTCCATCACACTCCCTTAAATAGTTATAATAGTTAGCATAGAGCCATAGAAAATAACCGCGACGACGACGTCGTCAGGGGAAGTAAGGTCGTCGCTGTCCCAGGGGAGTAGGGTGAAACAACTTACCGTAGTTTGGGGTGAATCGGAACGATTTTCAACTTTGTCATCGATTTTCATACTTTTTTCGATTTACTAGACGATACAAAATAGATTGATATTGTTTCCGGTGATTTATTTTTCATATTTACCATTTGAAAAATCCACTTTCGTTTTTATTTAGATAGGAAATTTAAAAAAATTAGACGTTTCCATTCACCCCGCACTTCAGGGTGTCGAGGAACGAATGAGGGGTCAATAGGAATTTTGAACATGGCTGTCCACTTTGTCTATAAAATGGTAGCAATAGCTGATAAATTAATTTTACTGGTAGGAGAATGAAAAAAAAAACCGAAAAAATATGCATATATTTTAAACTTAACCTCTTCGATACAATCGTTCGACAAATAAAAAACCATTTGTACGTATGTGTTACGCTTACATTACAATATATTTAACACATTTTGTTGGTACTAACCTATCTCATGTACGTTATGTATACTAATGTATCTTATGTACACGTCTCACTTTTATTCGAAGTTTGTAATAAATTTATTTCTGCATATTTTATTTTTAACAAGCCTTCTAGAATACTCTTAAAATTATGCGATATTAAACATCTTAAACAAAACATCTAGTGGATTAAAATAAATATAAACTTATTTACATTCCATATTTAACACATTTTTTCAGTTGAACAAAAATACAAATAACATATATGTACTAATTTTGAATTATAATGATCTAAATATTCGTAAAATTTTGGTTAGCCCTGGTACGTCATTCCAGAGTGGTTCCCATTCTGACTCTAGCGTTCCTATTGATCTGATACGCGTTCCTATTCATGCTGCATCCGTTCCGATTGCCCCTGTATTCGTTCCCAGTGACCCCTAATCCTGGTCCTATTCACCCTAATTGGTAATTTGGACAAATATGCAAAATGTCTGTAAACAATTGGCATAATTTTACATATTTTGAATAAATAAAGAATCCAGTTTTTTAAATTTACTAACCTTTTGAACATAAACACAGTTTAAGCAAATTACGAAGCAACTTTTGGTAACCTAATTTTCGTGCCATTTTACTACTGATTTTTGACATTTAATTTTTTAATAATTTTATTAGTTTTAACATTAGTTAAATTTATTTTATATTACTTATTAATTTTAATTCATGTAGGAATCAAATACAGCCGTCTTTAAGGTAAAAACTAAAAAATTACAGCAATTAAAAGAAATTGTTTTGTTCCTATTCGTACCCAAATTCCTATACACCCCGTTTGACCGGTATGTGTTATATACTGGCGGACTGGCCGCTATCGGGGATTCAAGTCAATTGGGATTTAGTATGGAATGAGGGAAGAACTCATATCCAAGTAAACGTTGTGGGCCCTGATTCAATTTAATGTTTTAATTGTTAACCTTCTGTTACAATGTATATATAAGACCACAACGGATTTTAAATAAATTATTTTCTATTTTATTTATATAATATCGAAGTGTTGTTGTTTTATTTCATCATCTTACCTTATTAAATATCGACTTTGGACAAGAAACGGGGCACAATTTTATTATAACGGTCGTATGTGGCGTAAAATATTTATTTTATATTAGCAACAATGGACACATAGTTTTATTCATCAACAAATAACAAGTTTTTCATATAACAATTAACCGAACCCACAAAGACGTTTACAAACATTATTAACGCCGCCATAACGAATCCGTTATAACCGTAATAAAACGACACCCAACCTTTAGACCACCAACTGATTTTTTCAACCGTGGGGCGCAAATGGGATATCTCCATATATATATATATATATATATATATATATATATATATATATATATATATATATATATATATATATATATATATATATATATTTCAGTCTGACACCAGATGGCACAAATGTTGCCAATCTCAGCCCTATTACTGTCTTGTTATAATTTTCGTTTTTCCTAAATTAGCTTGTATAAAGGTACAAGTCGACTTGATACAATTGTAGCGCTACACTGTAGCGCAACATGCTTGCAACACATGTTTCCTGTGGACACAGCCATGAAACATGCCGTGCAACAAAGGTATCATGTTGCACTAATACAAACGTCGATGCGATACAACGTTCAGTGTACACGGCTTTACCTATTAGTTTGTTTCGTACGATGCATGCCTTGCAACAACAGTATATACAATACGTATATATACATATACATATATTGCATAGAATACGATACATTTATTTTTTCATCTTTTTTGAAATTAAACAAGCGGGGTTGTTTGTATACAACCCTCGTGGTGCATATGGTCAGTTTGAATAGTGATTCAGTAACTATAAATTGTACTTAAAAACATATGGTACATTCAAACAAATATTTCCAAGAAGTTTTTTATTAAAAAGTTCAAGTATTTTAAGTGACAAAATTTTAAAGTAAATGCCGGTATTTCGACCAACTGATTAAAAAAAGGATAATAAAATTTTTCAAAAATATGTATGCTTCCCTCATTTTTCTATCCTATTTTTTCGAAATTAGCCTGTAATTAACATATAAATAAATACATAATTGAAATCTGCTGCGGATATGCGTAAAAAATTTTCATATAAATCAGGAGGTCCATTTCATAATTCAGTCATCAATTGATTATAAAAGCACCTTGTTGATTTTACTTTTCGCGATCCAATATCGTACTAATTTTTTTTTTATGTTTTTGATTGGCATATTTTCTTTTTAAATTCGTGGCAACAACGAAAGCAACCGCAATTTTATTTTTGACATTTTTGTCACTGATCAACACACATAAAATATCAACACAAAACTAAAAAAGTTAAGTAGAAAAAATAAATGAATGTATCGAGATACAAATGTTGCAGCTAGTGTACACACTTGGTGCAACACATTGCAACAGATTGTATCACGAATCTTCGATACCATGTTGCAGATACAAATGTAGCGCGAAACATGTATTTAAGTGTACACACCATTGCAACATTTGTAGCGCTACAAACGATTTGTAGCGCTACAATTGTATCAAGTCGACTCGTACCATAATGTAATTTAATTAACATA
Organism: Brachynemurus nebulosus; assembly: GCA_035578155.1. Taxonomy (NCBI): domain Eukaryota; kingdom Metazoa; phylum Arthropoda; class Insecta; order Neuroptera; family Myrmeleontidae; genus Brachynemurus; species Brachynemurus nebulosus. The sequence goes on from JAPWDM010000032.1 coordinate 3,507,632, forward strand.
ATAATATATTTTTATTGTTTATCAAACGTGTAAATTTACAGATTGGCTCAAAAATATAAACTTGGAGGGATCATGATTTGGTCAATAGATACAGATGATTTTCATGGAGACTGTTCTAATTCAGGATCATTAACGAATGCTAAAGGATTTCAGTTACTACGGACTATTAATATAGTTTTAGCATCACCTCTCGCAGAACCGGAAGATATAGACAGTAATGAGATTCCAGAAGATAATGGAACACAAAATAAAAATAATGGATCAATTTGTACAATTAATATTATGCCTTTACTGCTACTTCTATTAATAAAAATGATGTTGAGGCCGTAAATTATATACATTCTTCTGCAGAAAGACAACTCTCCAAAGCTGTCATTGGGAAAAATGGTTTAGATCTAAGTAGACATCGGTAGATGTAAAGAATAATATTTTGAGATTTACGTTATTTTCATAAATCTAAACCAAGATACATTAATCGGACACTATTTTTTGCTATAGACAGGTAGGCTAGATACATATTACTGTCTTATACCTACTCATTTTTCTTACGACAACTTACAACGGACAATCCGTTTACATAATTAAGGACTCTCCCGAAAAGTTTTGCAGTTTTGTTTCCTGTCCGAAATAGAAACAATGCGATCATTTTTTAAAAAATTTTTCTATTAAAACGTTATACCTTAAACTTACAAATTTTGTACTTAATCTATTTTAATTCACTTTTTTCTACTGAATAACCGTACTTTACTTTTCACGGGTCTCATTAAATTTTGCACTATTTCAACGCAGTCCATAATTTTCTGAATTGTTTTAATGTTTCTACGGTTTGTCCACCTTGCCGTAACATGCGTTTCACTATAGTCAAATATTTTTCTATTAGGCGCAGTTCTGTGACATTTGATCGGTTCATGTTTTTTTGGAGGAACTGTACATTATTGACTTTATATCACTTTAAGGCTAAGCGCGTACTATCTTTTTCCGCCGCTGTTTTTTTTCAGCAAAAAAATGTGAAGCATTATACTCCATATAAGCGAACGCACTACGTTTTTTTTTTCAGCGGCGGAAAAAAAAACGCAAAAAGTTACATTTTTTTTGCTGAAAAAAAAACGCGCCACTTTTGTAACTCGTGTAAATATATGACAACACGCGCACTTGCGTAATTCAGCGAGTGGTTTTCTTGATTAGTGTGGTTATGTATCATATTATGATCATATATGTATTATAACTATATGGCCAATCCCTATAAGAGGCAGTGGTTCCGATGAAGTGAGACGGATAGACATCGGGTAGAGGCACTTCAGTTGTTTTGCGCAGATGCATCAATTAGTGTTTACCGTGTTTACTGTTCAGATTGGTTCATATTACCACCAAAAAAGTCGCGTTTGCGCAAAACGAACCAAATACTTCCAAATCTGCACCGTGATGTTCGGACGTTTTTTTCATATCCATTTGGCTATATATGTATACTACATATATGATTATGATGCACTAATACGCAACAGAAATGTATGTAAAATAAAATTTTAGTCAAAATATCGCCAGATTTGGAATTTTATGGAAAATTTGACGAAAAAAATTATATATGAAGTATGGGATAAAATTCTGATATAAAGGTAACGTTGTAATATGTTTTTGGCGAGAAGTTTGTTAAAAAATAGTAATAAATTGGACTGCATTACAGATAAAAAAGGTAATTTAGGTTTTGGTAAATAAATCTTTATACAAATATAATTATTTGAAAAGAAGAGTGGTTAAATCCCTTGTTAAATATGTAAATGGGAGAAGCGGGAGAAATGAGAATCCATTCATAAGTGTGACATTTTAATAATTAATTTTGTATTATTTGTATTTAATCATAATAATTATGTATTTTGAAAATAAAATGTTTTAATATGTTTATTGTTTTGTATTTTTGTTTATTTAGTCATTAAATTATACCAAATTTTGCGTACAAAAAGTATTTTTGATTTTATGTTACATTGCCATCGTAAAGTCCCAGTAAAATAAGCTTAATTAATGAACGTCCCGCATTTGATAAAATAATTAATTTAATAAATTGGACTACAATATAGTTAAAAAAGATAATTTAGATCTTGGTAAATGAATATTTTTACAAATTATTTAAAAAGAAGAGTGGGTATCATCTAAGATATGTAAATGAATAAATGATGGAAGAAAACAGAAATCTCATCATAAGTTTGACATATTTTGATAATTAATATTGAATCATTTTTATTTCTTAATAATATTTTAAAAATAAAAAAATATTAATATTAAAACATTCAAAATTTTACATACTTTAAAATTATTTTTAATTTTATAACGTCATATTGCTAATGTAAAGTACCAGTGCAACCAGCTTAACGAACGTACATTTAAAAATGTGTAAGTCCCGCCAATTCCGCTATTGAAAAAAAACGTAATGCGCGATGATGACGCTTTTTCAGCTTTTGTGGAAAAACGCCGAGCGGAAAAAAAAACGTAGTGCGCGCTTAGCCTAAAAGTCGCTTTTGTGTAATAAGAAGGCGGTTAGATTTAGCCAAACAATGTTTCTCCTACATGCGATCTTATAAATGGCGATAAACGGTTTTTCAAACATTCTTTGATATACTTAGCCACTTCTCATTACGCAAAAGCGACTTTAAATTGGTATAAAGCCAGTCCGGTATACAGTCCGTTGGTATACAGTCCGTGCAAAAAAACATGAACGAATCAAATGTCCCAGAACTGCAACCTATCAAAAGATACTGGGCTATAGTGAAACGCATATTACGACAAGGTGGACAAACAGCAAGCAATAAATTTACGGATGAAACAGTGCAAAATTTAATGAGACCCGTGAAATGTAAATTACGATTATTCAGTAGAAAAAATTAAAATAGATTAAGTACATAAAGTTTAAAGTATAACGTTTTAATAAAAAAAATTTTTTTAAAAATGATCATATTTTTCCTATTTTGGAGAGGAAACAAAACTCTGCAATACTTTTCGGGACAGTCCTTATAATAGTAAACGAACCTAAAATTACCAACCAGGAAAAAGCTGGCGTCGAAAATTGAAAAATCTTTTTGTTTTTCGTATGGCTAAATTGCTTCACCAGAAACTCAATTATTTAATTAGTAATTTATAAATAAAAAAATTTTCTTTTCAGTATTGGCGGCGCAAAGATTCTCACTCGCGCCTTTGGTGGTAAAATCAGAACTAGCATCAAGTAGAAATATACGTATACAGTTGATCCTTTTTTTGTGCGGTCGATAGGGACCGCATAAAAAAAATTAGGGATCGCACAAAAAAATATATTCAAAAATATCATAAATAGCTATAAAAAGTATAGTTCGATCCAGATTGTACAAAAAACTTTTTTATGCGGTTGGTCGAGACCGCATAAAAAAAGTTTCATCGAAAAAACATAACTCAAAACGCTCAAAACTTATAAATTTCCTTAGAAGTTGCTTCTATAAACAAGATAAAGCATTAATTTACACATAGAAACATTTTATTTCAATTTTATAATATTATAAAAATTTTGAAAAATACATCTGTAACAAAATTAAATGATGTAATAACTTATGTTCTTATGCAATGTATTGAATAAATGCTTAAAAGCCGTTAAAAAGTATTTTTATCAAAGAAAGTTATTATAGTAAATGCTTAAGTTTCTTACTGTCTCTTGACTTTGATTTATATTATGCAATTTAATGGCCATTTTTTTAAAAACCGCATAAAAAAATCGCACAAAAAAGGACCCGATAAAAAAGAGTTCAGCTGTACGTTTAATTTATGATATAAAATCTAGTAATCCACAGATACATAATTTGTATACATAATAATACATATTTCTATCGACAATTAAACGTATACAAAATTTTTTACTTGATACAGCTTCTAATTTAAAAAAAACCAGAAGTGCTCGCGTAATCTTTGCGTCGCGTCGCAAAGAATTATCAAAATCCTGCCAAATAATGGTTTTTTTATTTTATTAATTTCCTAACACCAATAAATTCCTTCCAATTTGCTCCATCTAATTTCAAAATTAAATATTAACCCTATACGACTTTACGGTCCCAATACTTTCACAGTAAACTTTCCCAGGGACTGACAATATTTTTAAAATAATTTAAAAAAAAAAAAATTATATAAATAAATTCACGGAATAATTCAGCATGTGTAAACATAAACAAACACATTTTTAATAAAAATAATAACAGATCAACACATAGTAAGTAACAAAAAATAAAATAAAAAAACACAAATAATTAAATACTTTTGTTGCAATTACGTATTTCAATACAATTACAAAAAAAAAAAATATAAAATTACATTTTTAAGTGTTATGTTATTCTTCTATAAATGTTTACAAAAATCAACACAGAGAGTGTGTTTGTTGTAAGTCAATACTTGCGGTAAGATCACACACATGATCGGCCTCTACATTGTTCTGGCTATATTCACAGATGTTGTGAACGCAGACCGTAAAATGTTAATTTTTTTTTGAATAATAATTAAAACATAAGTACTTACAATTAGGTTATATATTATTAAAACATGTAAACAATCCAAGATATACTTTATGTTGTTTGTCGAAAATATTTAAGAATAATTAAATTTTGACAGATATTGTTATAAAAAAATAAAATATTTTAATAATTAATTAAAAAAATTAGACTTTAGCTTTTAAATAAAGCAAACTGGGAGCAATTTACTGACATAAATTATATAAAAAAGCATTATTTTGCTCAAGGCCATATTCGAATGCAGAATTTTCCGCTCTTACCATTTCCGGGATCGAAAAGGGGTGTCATTTTAAAAAAACCAACTCGACCTTGATGCCAAGGTTACCATCGGATGCGAGATTTTGATGAATGAAATACCGAAAAAAATGTTTTTTTTCATAAATAACTAATTAAATAATTAAGTTTCATTCAGGTGGAGCAATTACTAATCTTAAAGGAGCAACTTAGCAATATATCAAAAACAAAAATACTTATTAGCTTCCGGCACTTCTTTCCAGTTAATAACCATTATAAATACGCAAAAATGTTATCAGCTTCGTATAATCGTAAAATTTATTTCAATATTGAATACCTACAATCTGCATATCGCGAGCTTAGTGATACACTATTCCATGTCGACTTTTTAAAATCTCGAGAAAAATAAGTTTGAAGTTTTGACATATTTTAAAATGTAATTTATATTATATGAATTAATTTTAATTTCCAAAGAAGCAGGTGTAGACAAATTACAGTATATCAAAATACTATGTGAAACAATTACAAATTGAACGAAAAAATAATTTAGAACATCCAAATTATTTGTGAAACATAGAATTTTTAATAAAAGTATCTATACTTTTAGGAGATGAAATTTTGATGTTTTGTTGGTTTCTACTGTTCTTTAAAGAATTTTGATTAAATTTAAATTTATATAGATAGACAATGAAATGGAGAACTCAAACATGTGAAAAAGTGCAAATCTCAGAAAAGTCACATAGAACAGTGTAACACTAGGCTCGCGATATATATATATATATATATATATATATATATATATATATATATATATATATATATATATATATATATATATAGGGTGTAAAGTAAATAACTCTCGCCCGCTTGACAGATGGTTTATCTCGCTGTATAATTGCCAGAGACATAAGACTTTTTTCAGAATTGGGTATTTGACAAATTTCGAAAGAGGGTTTTAAAATATTCCAAATGACTTAAATATAATCCCAGTAATTGATTTTTTCTTTAAAAAAAGCGATTTAAACGAAAAGAAAGTTTTTTTTTATTCAATTGAATTTTGGTGCGAAAATACTTGGTCACGTGTCAGTGACGTAACATCACGAACCAGTTAGCTTTTTATATTTATATAATTATGTAGTAGGTATAGTAAGCATGAGAAGTTTATTTTCAAAAACCAATTTCTAAGAAGCTGATTTTGAGATTAATATAGAGTTATAAACTTGATTTAGAAAGTCATTATTCTAAACGGAAATTTTTTTCGAAAACTAATTACAATGTACCGAAAAAGAACATCAAATTTTAAGTTTATTTACAAAAAAAAATCTGAATAAAAATTAATTTTTGAAACTGCGTTTTGAAAACAATTTTTTAAACTAAAATATCTTTAATTTCTTGAATTAATAATGATCGTTAATTTGAAATTTTTAACGGACAAAAATGTACTTCAGCAAAGAGAAAATAAAACTGGAACTGAAAACCCAATAGAAAATATTACGTTTTAAAGATTTTGATTTATTTTTTGTTGCACGATCACAATAGCATCATGAATAATATGAGTAGCGTGTTACAACTACTAGTGTCTGAAAAAAGATACCGGAAACAAAAATTGCTGCAAGCCAAAGGAAAAAAGAAAAACAGATAAATCTAAATTACTTAATACTATTCCATATTTTAAATAATAAAGCAAAGATTTTACTTAGCAAAAAAATCACGTTTATTTTTTAATTGTGACAATTGTTTCAAGCTTAAAAGTCCATTTTCAAACAAAGTAAGTTAATATTAATAGATTTGAACGTTACTTTATGGTATTCCATATTTGTAAATAATAAACAAATAGGTACTTTACTTCACAAAGTACGACTTTTACTTTTGAAATTGTGACAACATTGTTATTCACTGATAAAAAAATCCGTAAAAATGTTGCTGGTGATAGATCTCATTTTACACGAAAATTACATTTTGCTAGAAATTGTTTTTTGAAAATAAGCTACACTTTCATTAATATCATATCCATGGAAATAAATAATTTTATATATATTTTCTGTTAATTTGTCGTTAATTACATATTTTCTGATTTTTAATTTAATAAAAATGTAATAATAAAATGGAATAATAGATTCGTTTGTGCTAACAAACCTCTTTGCTTCGAATCCCAAATTTTGTTCAGCAAAATTTAAAAATGTAAAAACTAAAATGTGAGTATCTTTTTTATAAGTATCTTTTTGCAATATTGAATGCCTTCGTGCTGTGACGTCACATGTCCAAATAAATCTTTTTAACCATTTCGCCCGCTAATTCCAAATTCGTAATTTTTATTTAGAAAAATAAAAATTAAAGATAAAAACGTATTGTTCAAAAAAAAGCGAGCACAATTTTTTAAAAATTCCGATTAAAATATGTTTATGAAATATTATTTTAGTTTTCCCACTTTTGTGGCTTCTGATATCACAGAACATTACGATTATTACAAAAAACAACTTTGACAGTATAAAAATATTGTTGCATTACACAATGCAAATTTAACACGATGAAATCACGAAAAATTATAACGAAATGGCCAGTTGATACACTGTTTTAACAACTTAATAATTAGTTAGGTTTTATTTGACATCCTACAACGTCAATGACTTTACAAAGTAACTTCTCAAAAATCAAAAATATTTTTCTTTTAATTATCAACAGAAGAGAAAATAATTAATTTCACATATGCATACATAGATACACATGTACATAGTTTGCAATTTTTTGAGATTCACTTTGACAGAATTAAAACGAATACCTAATTCAGTCAGAACTATTTCAGAACTAACTTAATTAATTTGCATTAATTTTAACAAAGTACATCTGAAGTTGAATTTTATTTTAATGCTTAATTTAATAACACAAGTTTGATTAATTATTGGTTGTTTAATTTTATTAATATGTATTAAAATTTTTATTAAAGAAAAGAAAATTTAACTTCACGGCACAATACATGGTGGGTAAACTTTCATATAATTTTTGATTGTACTGCATGTAGCAGTTGACAGCATCTTAGATTAACTACATTATTTTGGTTTATTTGCAACCGTCTACGTCCTAATAGCCCGTCCACATTACACAAACTTTTGTTTGTACAAACTTTTACACAAACAAAAGTTTGTACAAATAACACGTCCACATTACACAAACTTTTGTTTGAGTAAACTTTTGTAGAGAATATTTGTAAAGTTTGACCATATATAAATGGGATGATTTCTCAAGTACAGCAATAATTATTAGTATTGTGCGCTGTAGGTTGTCTACTTATCTAGGTTAGTGTTAATAGAAACCGCCACTCATAAAACAGGTAATATATTTAAGCACAATTGGAGTGAGCATAGGGTGATATTTGGTACAAGTAATAAAATAACTAACTTTTTAAAAGTTTATAATCACTCTCAAAAAGTCATCGATGGTTAAAGTATACAATACACTAGATACAAGTAGGTACACATTATTTTTTTGAAGCAAGTCGCCTTTTATAACCTACAAAGTGTCGGTCGTAATAAATATTTTTAATTTATTGATAATAAATATTTATTGTAGGTATTCAGTTTCAATGTCTTTCGGAGACCATTACCCTAGACTGGAATGAATCGAGAAAGGCGGGTGAATAGGAACACAAGGAAAAATGTTCTCACGAGCTTGGTTTAAAAACACTAAACATAAATCGGAATAGATATCTTTCTTAAAATATAGTAGAATGATAATATTTTTTGGTAACAACAATAACTAAGGTTGAAGTTGAATAAAAAATATTAAAAAATCAATTTAAATTGACGTCTTCAACGCAGTGTTACTTTTTGTTTTTAAAACTTTCTCTAAAAACTATTTATTTTGGTACTCTAATGAAGGAATTCTTGTTTAATCGAAATTTTAGTTATTTTGAAACATAATATCTACTCTGTCAGTTTCTACACAAAATCATTTTCATTTCAATTTCTACACAAAATCGTTTTCATTTCAATCATAGTCAAAATTAATTTGACTATTGGCGACGCAAAGATTCTCACTCGCGCCTCTGGTGGTAAAATTAAAATTAGCATCAAGTAAAAATATACGTATACGACAAAATCATGAAGTATTATTTCTTTTTTGGATGTATAAATACAAAAAAATTCGAAATTATGTTATATTTCTGTTTCAATTTTGGTCGGCCCTACGGATCGTCCCCATTCACCTTGTTATCGTCTCTTTTGACCCCTATTTACCATAGAGAAGAAATTACATTATTTTTGTAATTTTTTTAAAAACCAGGGACATTTTCCAAAATTTTTGATTAATGTAATAAAGTGACCATTCTCGCGTAAATTTTTAGTATATTAAATTAATGTTCTTTAATATATTAATTAATATAATATTAAAGAATACGTACTCATAAAATAAAATAAAAAAATACGGTGTAAAGCCTGAATTCGTGCCTACTCAGTCATTTTTACGGTAGTTGTCAAACTCACACGTTCATACCAACTTTTTGATGCGAGATACAAAAATCCACAAACAATGGTACAAACTTCAAATATCACGTTCATACGTATCGTTTGCCCAAACTTATGTTTGTGCAAACAATTTATTCAAACAAAAGTTTGTGTGATTTTACAAAATGTTTGCGCAAACTTCACGTCCACACGTACCATTTGCACCAACTTTTGTTTGTGTAAAAGTTTGTACAAACAAAAGTTGGTGTAGTGTAGACGGGCTATAAGGGAACGCATTGCTCAATCACTATTTTTTAGTTTTATTAGTGGTGGTATTTTTTTAGTGGTGTGTAATTGTGTATACCATAATATTTTTAAAAAATGTTAATTCTTAAGGTGCGGATAGACCAAAAAAACATTTACTTCAAATGTTTGTAATTTATTGTTTGCAAATGTTTGCAATTGTTTTTAACTGTTTGCCAACATACTGTCTCCACTGAATAAATAATTACAAACGTATTTTTATATCTCTAAATAAATACATATGTATATCACATATAAAAAATGACTCCAAGTAAAGAACTTCTTGTTAGCACTTTGTCGTTCGTAATAATCTGTCATCAAAAAAGGAAAAAGAAAACATAAATTTTTTTTTAAAAATAAGAATTTCTGTACAGTTATTAACAAACTTAAAAACAGACCTTAGGAGTGATTTATTTCAAACTTTTTACCGTATGTCATCGGAAGATATAGAATTTTTAATTTCCCAAATTAGCCCACAAATTTTTAAACGGGATATTAACTACATAGACTGTATACCAGTCGACGAGACTAGCGATAATGTGTTTTAGCTACAAGAGATTCTTACAAAAGCCTTATATATCTTTTTCGAATTTCTAGGCAGTTAATTAACAAAATAATTCCCGAAGTAGGCTCAGCCTTCTTCTTTGGCTTTTTCACTTCTGAACGATGAGAGTTCCCGTTCAGCGAGAGTAGAAAATTCCGCTCATCCTGTCCTTTAATTTTATTATAATAAAATTTATTGGTAATTTGCCATATTTCTGATTTTGATTTATAAAATTAGATTAATTGCAGCAATTTTTCATTATCTCAATCCATGTTATTTTTACTCGTTTATTAATTTAAAATTACAATAATCCTTTTTCTTATTGGGAACCCCCAAAGAAAAAAATTATTATTCGTAAATTGTATATCAAATATCACTGTCTACGCTGTCTACTGACTACATAATATATTACTATGATTGTAATATACATAATATCAATATGAAAAGATAATAAAAACTATGTATATATATATACATATAAACAAAACAGGTAAACACATACAGTTCCCATAACAAGCCATACTCATCACCCATCAGTGGGTCACTATTCATTTCATCAAGTGATCAACACACTGAAGGTCACATTTTTTATGTGAACTGATCACTGCTTTTCAAATATGTGGTCTGTTCCACCCAAGCTAATAAGCGTTTGCGTAAAAAACTGTGGATAGCAGTGTGTCTGAGTGTGTCAGATACCGCTTAAGGCATTTAGTTGGTCGGTGTCGATCACCGAATGCACAACGCATTGTAATGTATTGTTAGACCATTGTTGCTTGAACTGCACGTTGCTCTGTCCGATAATACGTGTCGTGTAGTTGTATGTATGAATACTCACACATAAACAAACATTAAACCCACACCACTACAAACAGTGTGTACCTACACAACAGTGTTGGGAAGTAGAGGGTTTTTTTGTATACACTGGTATCACTAGTGCAGAGATAGCAACTTGGTTTCTGATTATTCTGTGGTTCCACCATACTATATTTTATAATACGTTTATTGTTTGCACATCCCTAATCTAGTTATTTGTGTAATTTGTACATATATGTATTATACAACGTTCCAACAATACATGCGACAGGTTACAAACTTCTTATTGACTGTCTAAATTGTCCAAAGATATTTGAATGGATTTTTAGTTCGTTTGTTTTTTTTCTTTTTTTTTTTTTACTTATTCCGATCTCCGTCTTTTGACGCCTTAAAAACAACGGATTATAGGTAAATTGTTTAACGTACAAAATTTGAAAATACGAGAACTAAATGATACAAGGAAACAATTCTGATTTTCACTTATCTATTTCTGTTAAAGCGGGGAACGAAATAATTCCTTATTTATGAAATATTCCATATTACTCCAGAGAGCCAAAAAATTCGAACTAAAAGTTATATTTACGACACTGTGGAAGAAGACAGTATCCATTAAATGTCAACAATTGTTTTTAAATATACCAGCACTAGATACATTACAAACATGTTTGTGACTTGTTTATGGTCGTGCGTGGGCAAAAATAAATCATATACATGTTTTATACTTGTCGAAAAATGGCTGTTGGAACAAACCTAGTAACAACTGTTCTTACATTTTTAATAAATATACGTAGCTAATACTAACACATAAGTTACTGTCATTAACATAGATATACTACTAACCCAAATATTATAAAGTTTTTGTAACAGCAATCACATATACGTACATAAAAATTTAAGAAAGATTCTAATTAACAGATTATTTAAAATCAATTTTTTTATAGAAACTTTTGAAATCTTTAGTGTGCAATATACTTATATTTTCTTTACTTTTGTATCAATAGGTACAAATTTAAAATGAAAGTTTTAATAAGGAAAACTAATATTTATCTTATTTTTGGAATAATGAAAAAATATTCTCTTAAAGAAACATTACCTGTGAGTATTTGTATAATTAACAAGTAGACACTATCTACTAAACAAAAAAAATAATATTATATTGTTCGGTATAATTTTCAATTTGGACTGGTTAATTAACTATAATAATTGTTTTTATCTATTTTAAAACTTTGTAATTCATTTAATTTATAATTAACTATTATAAATATTTCAAATATAATTTTTTTTTAACTTATGCTGAACAGGGCTGCCAGTAAAAATTTTTAGTTTATACAGTCGGGTCTCTGAAATTATACATAATTGACTCCCATTATACAAAACAACTTTTTGTTACAAAAAAAGAGCAAGAAAAAAAATGAACCGATTTTTTTCCAACTAAACCTTAATTATTAAATTTTAATCATTTTTGCAATTTTGTCAGAACGAAAGAAAATTCATATACACGTAAGGGCGTATGTAGTTTCATTGGGTCTAACGTGATGTCACATTAATAAAGAATTGCAACTGCTATGTTCAGCGTATTCAGTCTAAATTTTCGGTGTTTGTATCCAATTATACAAGAAAATTCCTTATACAAAGAGGATACACAAGGCAACCAAATTATACAGATTTTGTATCCAATTATATAATCTGGCAGCCCTGATGCTGAACTATAATTTCGTATTTTGGTATGAAATATGAGGTGAAATTGTTTTGCTACAAATTTTTTTCACATTTTTTTGGGCGCTGCTGTACAGGTATTTTCAAAAGATTACATAAATAAGTACATAAACATATTTTGTTGACAAAAAGTTCAACATTCAAAAAACCAAAACAAAAAATATGTTAGGCAGTCAGAGCCTCATTAAGGTTTTTTTTCTTGGGGCCATTTTTTAAAAATGAAATTTGATCGGTACAAATTAACTAGCAAAACTCAATTAGTAAACTGAGACCTTTCTTCCCTATTTTTTACGAGACTTATATATTTTATTCCCTATATATATATATATATATATATATATATATATACTGTGTGAGTTTTTCGGGAGTTGGAGTTGCCATTCGATTTATTCCTAAAATATGTATCTAATCGAAAAAAAGTTTATACAAAAAATATTCAAAATAGCATGCATAATTGCATTTTTAAGTTTTAATTTTCAAAACCCGTGGCCAAGTTTATTTAATCGAACGCAAAAAATACGGATAATTTGCAATTTACATTCAAAACACCCAAAATAACTAGTGATGGTATGTTCGCATTAAGCTGTTACAATAAGACCAAATTTATTAATTAAATACATTAATTATCAAAATAATTTGTAATTTTTCCTCAAATAGTAAACTTAATACTTAATAAACAGGTTATTAGATTACAATTGCAGTTGTAATATTTAATATTACACCATATTAAAGAAGTCAAAATTAGTTACGTGTGAAATTGGCATTATCTATTTCCAAAATTAAATGATAACGGACATAGATTAGACACAGATGTCATTTGTCAAATTATTAAACTTTTTTTAAAAAAAAAAAAAAAAAGTAAAATAATTGTCCAAAAAATATTTTAATACAACATTTTTCGAGATTGCCGTATATATTTTAACAATATGTCTCTAAGACATGTATTTTAAACAAATACTTATATAACCTTAATTTCTTTTCCAGTAAGAACGCCTTTAGTGAAGGTTATTCAAAGTTCAAAATAATCGCCGATTTTATTACAATTTTAACATCTTTAAAACGTGTTCTGTATTAAAACGGTTCTCCATATTATGAAAACGACAGTATTTAATAAAGTTTTTAATAAAATTACACAAATTTTATTTAATTACAACCACTTCCTAAATAAAATATAATAAATAAATATTTAAAGTACAATTTTATTAATTCTAATTACTTTAGTGTGTAATCAAATTGCCTAATTGTTTTATTGCTTCCGAGACTACCTACTAAAGCAAATTTTTATCAAAATAAATTTTTTTACGCAAATTTTACGTTTTAGAGCTTCCTGAATAATTTTGGTTTGGTGTCTGTCCGTCTGTGTGTCACCAGTTTGCACCAAGTGACGTAACTTCTGAACTATTCGATTGTTTGTAATGAAATTTTTAGAAATTGAATAGTTTGGTTCCTAGATGGTCCCCTATGAATTTAATCGAAATCGCAGTAACGGTAGCTACGTCGCTACCATGTCAGTCCATTAATATACTAAATTGCACCAAGTGGCATAACTTCTGAACTATTCAATTCATTTTTATGGAATTATCAGAAATGATGCGGTATGCTTCCTAGATGGTCCCCTACCAATTTCATTGCATTTGGAGTAATAGTATCCACGGCACTACCATGAAATCCCATTAAATGTCAATATCTTATTTACTACTAGCCCCATTTCGCTCAATTTTTTATGAATCGTTTTTTTTATTTATTTTTATTAATTTATATACTTATATTAAATTATACAAAGATATATTGGGCATTAAATTACCAAGGTACTTTTACGAGTACGAGAAAGCTGTGTGCCACAACCCATTGGCAGCGTACAGTGGGCTTTCGGAGATTGTCCAATCGCAAATTGTCCATATTTCAGTGTTAGGGATTTAAACATCGTATGTTTGCGTCACATGAACATTGTATTCACAAAAATTGTGTGTTTGCAGTTCGTGTGACGTAAACATGCGATGTTTAAATCCCTATCACTGCAATATTGACAATTTTTGATTGGACAATCTCCGAAAGTCAACTGTATTTTAGTATCTTACAAAACTGCGAAATTTTTTTATTTTAGTTTGTAACCAAATGATTATGGATTATTTTCTTGGTATACTTTATTTGTTGGATGACCACTTGTCATTTTATAGTTAATTATTTCGTTTTGATTATTATTTAAAATTTTTCAGGATATAAAATAAAATACAATTTTCATAGAATAAGATTGTTTATTTTTTCCGGCAAACATCGAAATTACGGTATGTCGATGTGTTCTGCAATTTTCCCTCGGTGCCATTGCCGGATTTCATAGATTTTTCAATTTTTCTTTTTTCCTGATAATAAGTTGAACATAAATTTCGCATTTTAGATTTGACTTCTGGTACACCTGATATGATCATTGCTTCTACGAATTTTTTATAGGACGTTTCCCGCATGGCTCTATTTTTAAATAAAGGGGATTTTGTATTCCACAGGCATTCAAAATTTCTTAATTCCTAAATAAATTTTTTCTCGTTTCCGAATTGGACTTTTCTGTCATTTTTATTTAACCTATAAAATAATTTTCATTTAAAATTAAAAATTATACTTATTTTTAATAATTACATAATATGAAGTACTTACTTGATTTAATTACATTTTAGGGAGATATATTTTAGTTATAAATCCATATGAACACCAAAAATTGAATAAAAATTAATCAAATTTGCCTAGTTAAATAGCTGAAATTATAAATTTCTAATTTTTTGGCCATTTTCATTTATACTAAAATAGAGTCCCTATAATAAATAGAGTCATGACATGTGTGATGAACACTGATTGGTTCTGGCATTTTCTGTCTAACGTTGGGTAAAATAAATTGAAAATAAGTTAAAAAATATTTAACAAAAACCATTTAGTTTAACCTAGAAAGAATAATTAAATTAAATTTTTTTAATTGTTCATAAATTCATAACCTATTAACAATAATTATGTACTCAAAAATATTTACACAAACATGTGATAATTAATTTCGAAGCTTCCCGCTCTGTTTTGGAAAGAAAATGGATGACATGTCACGACTCTATTTATTATAGGGACTCTAGGTAAACCTATACGGTAAAGCCATCTATGTGGCTTAAATACAATTACCGCTTAGCTACTTTCCGTAATTATGAGGCTTGTTTGACCTAGGCGCTCTTAAACTCACCAAAATTCACTTAAATAAATCACTTTTAAGCGCGCAAGTTGTAAAATTTGAAAAAAAAACTTTAGATAAAAATTTTTATTTTTTTATTTTTTGTTTCTGTTGCTTTATTGAATGATTTTTATCAACAAATAAGTATACTATTCCATTTAAAAAAAGGTAAGTTTGTATCATAGCTCGAAAACCATAAGAGCTATAAAGTTCCTAATTATCGCAATTGGTTGCCCCCGTCGATATCTACAACTCTTATTTGAACAATTTTTCGATTAAATCAACGGTTTGGCTGTAATAAAAATGGCAACTCCCGAAAAACTCACACTATATATATATATATATATATATATATATATATATATATATATATATATATATATATATATATATATATATATATATATGTGCAATATAGTTTGCAATTGTTTGATAATTATATTGAATTATAATTATGGACCGGGAGATAATAACAGAAAACCTTCTCCGATTTTCGCACTTATGCCAATTGAAAGTTAAAAAGTTGTCATAATGAAACGCTAATAAAAGA
Organism: Brachynemurus nebulosus; assembly: GCA_035578155.1. Lineage (NCBI taxonomy): Eukaryota > Metazoa > Arthropoda > Insecta > Neuroptera > Myrmeleontidae > Brachynemurus > Brachynemurus nebulosus. The sequence continues at coordinate 3,523,947 of JAPWDM010000032.1, forward strand.
ATTGGCATAAATCACCAGCATGGCTAAGTGTGGTCCATCGCGTAACCACACTTAGCCATGCCGGCGACTTACGCCAATTCTTTTAATAAGCGTTTCATTATAATAACTTTCTAACTTTCAGTTGGCATAAATGCGAAAATTGTATCAAATTCCCTTTTTCTATGCAAGTTTACGCAAGAAACTTAATTTTTGATATAAAAGCCACGCGAGCGGAACTCAAATTTATCCTTAAATTTCTTAAAATTTTCATATCTTTAAATACTCCCCGAGGCATAAGTGCGAAAATCGGAGAAGGGTTTCTATTATCTCCCGGTCTATTATATGCATTTAAAAACTGGGGCCGCAAAACTAACAAATCTGGCAGGTCCGTGAAGTTCCCCCCCCCCCATTCCAGCACTAACGATGAAAATTTTATAGTCGTTAGTGCTACGTTAGTGATGCTTAGTGCTCAAATTTTAGCGTTAGTGCTCTGTCGGTTCAGATTTTATAGCATAAAATTTGAACCGATAGAGCACTAACGCTACAATTTGAGCACTAAGCATCACTAACGTAGCACTAACGACTATAAAATTTTCATCGTTAGTGCTGGAATGGGGGGAGGGGCAACTTCACGGACCTAAATCTGGCTAACCTATCAAATATAAATATGCTAGTCAATCAAGTCATCTTGAATCTAAACTATTTTTCTCGTTAAAGATAAAATAGTTTTGAAACACAGACCAACATATTATAAAAATATATATTTTTTATAGACTGACTATATCTTTTAATAAATGAAGAATCCACATACGCTCAAAATACGACCGACTGCTATTTTGTAATATTGTAATCAATGCAATAACCGTGGCACCATAGTAACCTTCTTTTCAAATAATTATTGTCAAAATATAATACTGATAATAAAATTAAACTTTTTGGAGAAAAAACTACGCAATTTTGTCCTGTTTACTAAAAAATAGACAGCACAGTATATTTCTCATATCTCACCCGTGACCCGTCTCAAATCGTTACCTGGTTTATACTGTACCCTGGTTTATACTGTCTATAAACTGGCTTTATGCTTTGCCTAGTAGTAATAGTATTCAGTGGTCTGTGTTTTCAAACATCTTTTATAATTTGGATTACAAAAAAATGATATGTTTAGATCTAACAATAAGTAGACTTACGTAGATGTACTAAATTCTAAAATTTATATCTACGTGGAGAGATTTACGCCAGAAATCCAATGGTACGTAGTGGCCGGTGCAAATTTAAGGGGAAGTACCTAAAAACGGAAGATCAGGGGCGTCGGCAACCTTTTATATGGGGGGTTGGTAAATATTATTTATTTGAATTTATTACAAAGAAAACTATTCTAAGAGACAATTTACACCTAAAATTTTGTTGTATAGATAAACGGTATCGAATGTTATACATATTAATGAATATAAGTGGCGACTTTTAGAAAACTAGCAAAGATGTCCAAAAACCAACTTCACCATCGAATTCATCAGCGTAAAACACGCCAAACAGCCAATTCTAGAACGCTTGTCAAAATGGGACATTTAGTTTAATTTTGTCTGGACAATTAAATGGTGCAATCGATTTTTCAATATTTTTACTAGTTGACAAATAGAATATTCTAGAAGATTTTCCAAAATGTGCTATTTAGTCTCTTTTTTGGCGATCAATTCAATGGCGACGTCTGTTTTTGGATATCTTTGCCAGTTGACGAATAGAATATTCCAGAACTTTTCTCAAAATATGCTATTTGGCCTCTTTTTCAATGACCAATTAAATGGTGTGATTAATTTTTCGATATCTTTGTTAGTTGGCGAATAGAACATTCTCGAAGTTTTGTCAAACTGCGCTGGTTAATCTCATTTTTAGTGACCAATTCAACTGTGAAGTCTGTTTTTTGATATCTCTGCTAGTTGACGATTAGAATATTCTAGAATTTTACGTTACTCATTTTGTATTTGCATTTTGCATATTACGTATGCAAAATATGTGCACAATAAAATTATGTATACAATTATGTATACAATAAAATTATAAAATTTTTAGAGGCTGCGAGACCCTCAAACAATATTACCTACGGCCCTAAGTTTGGCTTGGTACATATCAAGGGGTCAAACTAGAGTGTCTATCAAACTGTTCCAGTTGTAATCAGTGGGTGACGTAAAATCTCCCCACTATGTTGTGTACGTACACACTGTTTGCAATAGTGTTGGTTTGGTGTTTTGTAGTATTGTGCGTATTCACACACACACTACAACAACACACGTATTATGGGACAGACCAACCTGTCCAGTTCAAGTAACAATGTCTAACAATGTATTACAATGCACTGTGCGTTCGGCGACGGACACCGACTGACTACATGCCTTAAGCTGTGACAGGCCTACAAATGGCTCCAAGCGAGTTACATTTTTTTTTATTAGTTGGATTTTAGTGTTCTATGGTACATATTTTAACACTGATAAACGATAAGACATCTATGAGAGGAGAACCTCATTAAGATGCTGACGTCACTACGTAAAATCGGAGTACGTACCATTGGATGTCCACTGTATCAGATCTAATCGATTTTTCCGAAATTTGTACTTAATAACATTAAATAAAATTCTTAGTGGTAAAATTTATTTTTAAAAAACTTAATTTAATTGATAAACGATTCTTGTTACTGAAATATCTTTTAAATTAAATTTATTAGAAATAAACATCTATTTGTTAAATACCCTTTGTAAAAAGATTTCTTATGAATTGTAAGTGTTTTTGTTTTTACTTTTTTTACTTTTATAATTTTTTTATCCAGCAAAAAAGTTAAGGAAACAATGTAAATGTTTTACTTTCTACATTTTTAGCGAATTTCCCATAAGAAACATTCACCCATTATAGAAACTATCACCGTGAGACTTGAGCCTGGGATTGTATCTAAAATATGTGTTAGTATCTCATACAAAAATTAGTCAATATCTCTGTTGTGCTTTTGAGAGGAGTTGCGAATTTCGGTTTGAGTTTTACACTGAACAATATTCACTACTTTTGAGTCTGAATAATTTTAATTATTAAAATTTAAGTTTTACAAATTACACTTGAATTAACTGTAATATTCTTGTGTGGAAGAAATGTAAATAATTGTGTGTTAGAATAGGGTACTTGACTGCAATTGAGAAATGATTCTAAATGCTTTGTTCTTGCGTATAAATTAGTTAATTTTTGTTAAATTTTTAAAAATCTTCAAAAAAACCATTGTTCAATTTTAAATGAACAAATTGGCGGGAAAAACGATTTGGCGTAGTGACGTATGCAATGACGTCACGATTTAACTCAAACAGATGTCGCTTTCATTCATATCAACACTTGTCAACACGGTTTCAAATTTGTACACAATATTCAGCAGTCATCATGCTCAGTTTTAGTGGTATTTACAACTTTCTACTTTGTTATCTTCTTCATTTATCATCATCGTAAGATTTTCATGAAGCTCTACAAGTATTAAAGGCACTTTAAGAAAACGTAACTTTAAAATTGTAGCAAAAAATAAAAGCATTTTTAACATAATATTTAAAACAAGTTGATAAGGATATTTTACATATTAAGTGACGATGTATCCCTTTCATCAATCTTTTTTGAGTGCAAAATTAATTGCAAACCAAAAAGTTCAAAATAAATTACAAAGAAAAACAACTTCTCTTGGTCAATTAGAATTGTAAAAGTGTCACAATGAAAATGCAATTTGTCATAGACAAGCCGTAATTAGAGTAATAAGATCTGCTATTAAAAAATGACGTCATTTTCAAATATCACTGCCTTTTTAACCATTTAAATGAAGGCTAAAAATTTATAATTTTCGAAATCGAATTTTTAAGTAACTAAAAAATATTTTTATTTGTCACTACATTACTTTGTCACTACAACCATAGAGAATAACACTATATATATATATATATATATATATATATATATATATATATATATATATATATATATATATATATATATATATATATATATATATATATAGATATATAGATATATATAGAAGAGCACTCACTTAAATTATAGGATTTATTTATAGGTTTCTTAGCAGGTGGTTATTAAGGTACTGAATTCAGAGGGCAGTGCAGTAGCACTGCACAATATATTTAAAAAATTGGTAATTGTAGACGGTGCTACTAGCTGATATCTGTCGAATTTACTGTTCATAGAACTTATTCTATTATTTTAGAAATTTATAATTTGTAACATTTCTATAGTAACAATTATAAAAAATTCTATCAAGAAATTTTCATTTTTTTCGAATTATTTATGAGTAATTCGTCTATTTTTTGGAGTTCAATATTAAATTTAATAATTTTATTTATTATTGGAGGTATGTATAATTAACATTTATTACTTTATTTTTAGTTGAAAATAATTACTTATTTTATTATCACAGTAAATTAATTAGAAAATTAGAATACATTTTATCTGTTGCAGAGGAATGGTAGCACACTTGTCAGAAATTAAAATCAGTGATAGTGGTATTCATTTACGAAATATTTGATTAATGTATAATTTTGAATAAAAATAAATTTACTTGAGTTTTTAAACAAATATATGAGTTTATAATTATTATATGAGTTTTAAACTTGAAAAACTGATTAAAATAAAATCCAATTAGGAGAATTTTAGTGGATTATCTTACTAGTAGTTACCTACATTATCGGCAAAGGCTAAAGATAATTTAAAGTTATTACAGTGACATCTCTGTTCTATTCAAGTGTACTACGCATGATGATTACGACAACGGTGACATCTATACCCTGTACCCCCGTTCTCAGTGTCATAGAGAGGTAATAGAGAGTCAAAAAAATGTATTGAAGTTAGCTATCTTGCAGAAATAAAATTCTGGTGTACTTTATCTATGGCTACAACGTAGGTAATTAAAATATTATAATAGTATATTACGTGCTGAGGTTGCAAGTTGCAAATTACACATGAGCGAAAAAGTTCCTTAAAGGAAATATTAGGTGTGTTTGGTAGCCTGCAATAGTGTATTTCAATTGTAATGAGTAACGCCATAATAAGATAATTGTAAGGCTATAAGTGTAAATAGTGTAAACAGTGCAACAGTTGATAACAAACGTTTTTAGTGTACTTCATGTACTTAGTGCAACCGAAAGTGATGGAATAATTTAAAAATTGTTGAGTTTGTTGGAAACACGTAAATCTGTTCAAGTTAAAGATAAGCCTGAATAAATTAAATATTTATTCAGGCTTATCTTGTTACCTGAATAAATTAAAAATTTAAATTCTTTTAATAGGAATCATTGATAGTCTGTTATTGTAGTTACAGGCTTAAGTTTAAATTGAACGGACTTATGACATATAAAACTGTTGAAATTTCAGTTTTTATTATTTTAATAAGGAATACGCGGAATACACTTTGGATCCGACATATAGTATCTCACAAAAGTGTTTAGGAAAAAGTTTCTTTAAAGAAACTTAAAAATTTTATTTAATTTTTTACGAGATCTTTTGTACAAAAGAAAATAGAAATAAAGGAAATAAATTCTTCAAAATCTGTACTATAAAATCATACTAATTAAAATCACAGCAAATATTATAACTCTGTTTAAAAAAATAAAATAAAATTAAGACATGTATTATAGCAGTCACAAAAGTCTTTAGACAGAACAGTAAACAAAAAAATTACAAGTTCGGAACATAGGATAATAACTATTTTTGATATTTCGTTACACTACTTTCCACTAAGATTGTAGAAAAAATTATGTAGTATTTAAAATTTATTAAAAACAAACCTAAATATTTAGTTGCTAGGTAAAATTTTCTTACAGATTCTAATATATGTATATCAGTGTACAATAAATAAGAATTAATAAAAGTGTAGTAAGCTTTGGTATTTTACGTATACATGCATGTAATGAGTCACAATTTGTACAGCTGGATACATGGCTGTATGTAAAACGTAACTTACTTAGATAGTATTTTGTACAATAAACAAGCAATTTCATGGTAGTCATAGATAAAAATGTTTTTAGAACAATTTGTCTCAAGGATTCACTTGTCGTAGGAGAAAATGATGACTAGAAACTTCCACAGTGATACAAAATACTTAAGAGGTTATTCAGGGCTAGAAGTTACAAAAAGTGTGAAGAGCCGCCGATGTTTCACAACGTACTTATAAAACGTGTGTACGTTTTGTGAATTTTCGAATGAAAAATTCAGTTATTTTCTGTATAAATGTTCTAAATAATGAAATATACATGCATATTTTGATGTTTATTACACATTAATTCGCATAAAAATTTTCATGTTTTATTGTTACTGATAAATATTTATTAAATAATTTTATTTATTATATTATTAATGTTCATTGAAAAAATTCAACTGGTATTTATTAATAACCCATTAGATCCCGCTCCTATTTCTACCGGTCAGATTTTGATGAAATTTCATGCAAAGATCTAGAATGGCAATATAAAGTAAACTCCCAAAAATTGTTTGGCTCAGCGAATCGAACAGGTGAATTACGTATAAATAAGACATTCAGTAGTAAACAAGAAGATAGTCACCGGTAGATACCAGTAGAATAACAGAAGAAATAATGATCGGTCGCCCTAGTAGCGATTGGCCTTAGTTGGTGAGAATCAGACATCCAAAGGAGTTCCAAGAGTGAGTATAGTGTATTGTTGTTTTAGCGAATTTCCAGAATGGAATTAAGCTATTACACCCATTGTCATGACGCGACTTGAGCCCGGGACCATGGCAGAAATTTGTTTTGAGGTCCCTAGTAGAAACCGAAAATGATATTCCTAAAATTTATATATATATATATATATATATATATATATATATATATATATATATATATATATATATATGTGTGTGTGTGTCCGCACGATAACTCTCGAACGAAATGTGTTACTTTTAGTGAAAACTTGGTGAAAATGTTCGAAGTACCAAACTCTTGGATGAGTTCTTCAGCCAGACACGTCGGATGCCAGGAACATGGTTTTTATTCTTGTAAAAAATTAGTTTTTTGCCAAAATTTCCACTTATTTAAAAATATTTGCGAAATTTTTTTACACTATTTAAAAGAGGAGAAAAAATTACATAAAAAAGGTCTTTAAACTATTCTTCTATGTCAACTAGTTTCCGAGAAAAACTAATTTTTATAAACGGAAATTCGCTATGTTATGCAGGATGTTGCGACAGGGAATTTTTCTTTATATTGGTTTTAATTGAAAGAGTCTGGAGTAGTTTATTTAATGTTAGAGTCAAGTTCTGACTTAGTGTTTAGTCAAGTATGTTCCTTTTTAATTTTTTTTTTTTTTTTTTTTTTTATACATAGTTTTGTATTATTGGGATCTGTCGAATGGCGATATGACTTCTGGTGCTGAAAAATCAAACTATTCTTAAAGTGCATTTGTTGAAATGTCATTTATGAGCTGAATTTTGTAGATCTGAAAATACATACAATTGATTTGATTTTTCCATTCATTTACAATTCTCCAGTTATTTTATGACGTTTGCTATTTAAATTTGAAGTTTGTATACTCTAAGTTGTAATATTCATTAACTCATTCAACCATTTTTTCATATTTTTACCACATTTTAACTGTTTTACAGATGTAAAATTTTCTCTCCTTCAACAAAATCTCTTTGTTTTGGACTTGTGTCAACCCAAATACAAACAGTTCTAATATTTATCATTTTTTCTTAATATACCACTGGTTACTATATATAAAACTAATGTTCATGCACTTTTTTGTCAGCCATTTTTCTGAAGCTCCTACTTTTGGACAGATCCCAATAAGAATCTATCTTTAATTTTTGTTATCATGGTAACGGAAACCATCTTTTAGTAACTCCTAGATTCAAACATTTGGAGGGTTGGAAAATACACTTACGGTCCGCGTCGCCAAAAATCCGTAACTTCTTAAGCGAAAAAGAGTATGTATACCAAATTTCAGCTCAATCAGGAGTACGCGGTTTTCAGAACTCCATCCCTAAACTCTTTAAAAAAGCTCGGTCTGCAAATTCAAGCAAATATTTCAAGCTCATTTAAATCCAAGAAGAGTAATTGTCGATTTACTAAATAATAACGATATCTTATCAAATCATAAAATATAATAATTTTTCACTGTTTTACTTTTGAAATTAAAATTATATTTTCACCATTATCATAAAAAGCTTTGCACATCACTTGTGTCTATACACACAAAAAAAGTATATACATATCATGTTTATTAAAGTAAAACACATTTAAATATAGTTTTATGTAACTTTTGGACCCATTCCATTATTAGTAGTGACAGTACCGTTTGCAACATTATTTTGTTGTTCGTTAGTAATAGTGTTACCATTTGCTGCTGCTGTCTGTAATAGTCTGCTGCGTCGACGAGTATAATGCTGCCATAGTAAAATTTGTTGATCATCAATAAATTTTGTACATTGTGCATTGACTACTTCACGTCTAAAATGTTCATATTGTAATAAATCTAGAAAATATAAACACATCGGGTACTTCAGATATCTTGCGTATTCAGGTTGTTTCCAATATAATAAGTATTTTAAATAATTTACAAAAGCAGCTTCCTTGAAATATCCTCGCTGTGCAAGAACTAAAATAAAAAAAAAATTCACAATAACAAATTATTTTAACACTTTCAGTCCCACGTTTTCGACATCCGAAAATAATCAAAACAACCGCAGAGGGCGATCGCAATCAATGATTGATTGATTACGCATTATGTGTGCGATGTTATTTGATCACACCAATGTGTACTCACACAAACACTGTTAGGGATCTCTGGTTTTCTAAGTCTGATTATAAATAAACTAATAAAAGTATGTTGGTTTTTTTAACTTCCCATTGGAAGTTACTGTAATGGATTCGATTTTACGAATCGCTAATTTGGACATATCTCTACGTTTCAAGGTCACTAGAATCTGAATCCATCGCTTTTAGCGTGATGTCTGTGCATGCGTTCGTTAGTTCGTTCGTTCGTAAATTTTTTTTCGTCTCGCATATCTCGAGAACAAATGATGATATCAACTCCGGACTAATTTCATTAGATGTGTAATTAAAAGATGAAGACCGGGTAAAGTTTTCAGCAAATTCGGATTAGCGGTTTGTTTTTTGTGATAAAAAACGGAATTAATTTTATTAACATAACATAGATTATATGGATTTTTTACCATGTCTTTATTATATAATGGCCTAAGAACCTTCCGTGATGTTAATTAAACGCCAGTAAATTATTATATATACATATATAAAAAAAAAGAAGCGAAATAAGAAACTTTTTGTGAAATATTTTTTGTTTCGAGAACAAATAAGGGTGGAGCCCCCACCCTAAGGCACAGAAGGCGAAGCCCCCGGTGTGGTGCAAGGGGCAAAGCCTCTATCGGGAGGAGTCCCCTGAAATAAAAAAAAAAGTTATTCACGTGCAATAGTCTTTAAGGGCATCCAATGGGAAGTTGACAGTATGGGTAGACCTGTCTCTCCAATTTTTTTTAAATTTATTTTTACCAGTTTGTTATCTAAACTTTCTGTAATTGATTTGAATGCACAGAACATTATTTTTTTACTCCTGTTGAAGAACACACTCATTATATATCTGCTAATTGTTGAAAAAGTTAGGCATTAGTCTAAGGTGTGGAGGAATGGTCATTACTCAATACCTTCTTGACCAATGAAATCACAGTATTAACCATTATTCAATGGGCCGGCATTTGTTTTGTGACTAATGTATGTATCAATTTTTAATTTCATATATGTTGCGTAGTAACGTTCAAGTAAACAAAGTATTTAGTATATATTTTGTTTTGATCGTTTTATACATATTATACAAACATTTAATGAAATTAGAAATAGATTAAAAATTTGATTTAAAATTTATATTCAATTTTATTTAAATCAAAAAGGAAAAAAGTCGTAGAAAAAATATCGTATTCTCCTCGCTTGCAATGGCTATTACTCACTCAGATACATTACGACACTCGCCTCGTAAGCTCGGCTCGTGTCGTAATTTCATCTTCGTGAGTAATAGCTATCATTACTAGCTCGTTGAATAATATACTATTATTTGAATGTCAAATATATGTACGTATGACGTACGTTTGTTTACACATACATGTTAAATCATTTTATGTATTTGTTTATATAAAATTTCTTTAAAAATATTGCCGGCTTCCGGAAAAGTTTACTGTAAAAGTGCTCAGGCTTCATAGTGTTAATATAAAATATTACTTACAGTTAAGGTAATTAGGATTAGCTAAACACTGTACAAATTCTAATTCTACTTGAAAACGTAGTCGTTGTTGATCCTCTGTTTCAGTACCACCTGGAACATATTTGAAGCCTTTCTAAATCGTTTAGTATGCACGGAATCGATCATTTATTTAATTTCGCATATACAAACCTTTATTGGCCATTTCGTATTTGTTAACCTCAATTTTAGTTAAAAAAACAACATATCCTTTAAAATACTTCAAAATTTTATTAATTATGTTTATCTACTGTCTAGAGAAGGATTCAAAACGTTTCAATGAATTTTTGATTATTCAAATACTTGCAGTTCTTATAATATGCTTAAAAATTAGACTTCATACATAGCTGTGATAGCTGTCGTATGGTAAATCTGGTATAATAATGAGAAATTTTTCTATGATTAGAAATGACAGTATGTACATGAGTTGGTCGAGTTTATTCTGTGGTCCAATTGGTGTACTTAAAAAGTACGAATACGTTAACCCTCGTGCGAATAGCCAACATAAATAAAAAATGAGATTTTTTTATTTTTGCTTCGATCAATCGTTTGTGAATGTTTGTGACGCTGTTATTTTCGTTTGTAACTAATTAGTTAATTAATTATTTAATTGTTAATTAAAAGTGTGTGACTAGCCAACATTTTTTAAAATTTATTGCAATATTGACTTCCGGGCACTTAATCGATCGAAAATCGTCTGTGAATTCCACAGAGGGTGAATTCCAAATATATCATTAAAAACATTTGTAACAGCGTATTCTTTAAAAAAATAATAAAAAAAATTCTGTATACGCTATCATTTACAAAATAGTTATTTTTTCTCACACTAGAGGGCATCGGAGTATAGAAGATTTAGCGCAACTAAACAGAGTGGCCAATATAAAAAACTTCATTACTGCAAAAAATAATTGATATTTTTTTTTTATTATTTTTTTAAAAAATACGTTGTCACAAATGTTTTTAATGGTATATTTGGAATTCACAAACGATTTTCGATCGATTAAGTGCCCGAAAGTCAATATTGCAATAAAGGGTCCGGAACTATTACCATAGGTGAATTTGCCCAAGAAATGAAATTCAACGATATGTATGCGATTGTGTAGCTTAGTGAAAGAGTAAACCATACGTATGGATTTTTCCTCAATATCTTTACATTTTGCAGAATTATAATACCAAATACTAAAAAATAGTGATCTTATTCAAACTTTTTTTCTCGTAAACTATTATAGATAAAACGATGAAACAAAATCCATATTGTTTGCTATGTCCAGTACTTTATTATATATTTTTTTCATTTAAAATGGACATTAAATACCCTTTATAAAATATGAAAAAAAAATTCATTAGATTTTTTTAGCTACTTGTACAAGAGTGACCACTTTCTTATTACTACCAAAAGAAAGCTCGCAAGCATTTCTCTCACCTCCCTGAATTTTATTTTTATCAAAAGGGTGGAACATACTGAAAAAAAATAAAAACATATATATTTGGTGATGTTCATGGTATGTGTATGTGCAGGTACAGGTCAACAAATCTGACTTTACCTCTTCAAGGTCATTAAAAATGCATTCTTAAAGAAGTGAGATAGTACTTAATATAAAGAAAAAATGACCTTGAAGCGGCAAAGTCAGATTTGTTGAACTGTACCTACTTGTTTTTGAATTATGTTTTTAAGAAATATTTTGAATGAATATATGAATCATTGAATGTTTTTTTTTTATTACATGAGAATCTGATGCCTGCTCTACACTCTCGATCGAAGTTCCTCGACGAAGTAATCACTAAAGTTGACTGAAGTCGGAATACCGTTATAACACCAGCCACGAAGAACCATGAAATGACCTTCTACACTCTCGTACTCGGTCCACTTTGCGAGAATTGAGAGTAGGCATAAGGAATCTAATATGTTTTATGTTCAAAATGTAGACTCATTCCACATAGGAGTTTTAAAAAATAATCAGCTACGAATCAAGAACTAATTTTTTTCATTGCTTTTAACATACTTCTCAAGTCTACAATTTTAAATTCACTGATGAAGTTAAATACATCACTAATTGATCAAGTAAACAGTTTTAGTTTACCTAACGGGTAAGTAAAAATGTAGTTGGATTTACTTGCGAAATAATTGCAGAATTGAGTAATACGTTAAAAACAATGAGAGAAGTTAGTTCTTTTTTCATAACTAATTGTTTTTTAGAACTCCGATATGAAAAAAGTCTACATTTTGAAGATAAAACATATTAGATTCCTTATGCTTACTCTCAATTCTTGCAAAGTGGACCGAGTACGAGAGTGTAAAAGGTCATTTCATGGTTCTTCCTGGCTGGTGTTATAACGGTATTCCGACTTCAGCCAATTTTAGCGATTACTTTGTCGAAGAACTTCGATCGAGAGTGTAGAGCAGGCATAAGATTCTCATGTAATAAAAAAAAAACATTCAATGATTCATTTATTCATTCAAAATATTTCTTAAAAACATAATTCAAAAGCAAGTAGGTACAGTTCAACAAATCTGACTTTGCCGCTTCAAGGTCATTTTTTCTTTATATTAAGTACTATCTCACTTCTTTAAGAATGCATTTTTAATGACCTGCACATACACATACCATGAACATCACCAAATATATATGTTCTTATTTTTTTTCAATATGTTCCACCCTTTTGACAAAAATAAAATTCAGGGAGATGAGGGAAGTGCTTGCGAGCTTTCTTTTGGTAGTAATAAGAAAGTGGTCACTCTTGTACAAGTAGCTAAAAAAATTTAATGAATTTTTTTTCATATTTTATAAAGGGTATTTAATGTCCATTTTAAATGAAAAAAATCGTTTTATCTATAATAGTTTACGAGAAAAAAAAGTTTGAATAAGACCACTATTTTTTGGTATTTGGTATTATAACTCCGCGAAATGTAAAGATATTGAGGAAAAATCCATACGTATGGTTTACTCTTTCACTAAGCTACACAATCGCATACATATCGTTGAATTTCATTTCTTGGGCAAATTCACCTATGGTAATGGTTCCAGACTCTTTTAAAAAATGTTGGCTATTCACACACTCTTAATTAACAATTAAATAATTAATTAACTAATTAGTCACAAACGAAAATAATAGTGTCACAAACATTCACAAACGATTCACAAACGGTTGATCGAAGCAAAAATAAAAAAATCTCATCTTTTTAAATTTATGTTGGCTATTCGCACGAGGGTCATACACCGGAAAGAAGTGGGCGCCGAAAGTTAGAAATTCTTTCTGTTTTTTATATGGCTAAATTGCTCCCAAATTGCTCCTTTGGAATCAGTAATTGCTCCACCTGGAACTTAATTACTTAATTAGTTATTTACAAACAAAAAAACTTTTTTGTTTTAATTATTTCTATTATCAAAATCTTGTCAAATAATGCATTTTTATACAATTACTTTATATCAAAAAATTGCTCCCAATTTGCTCCATCTAATTTAAAAGTTAGTTAGTAATTTCTCTGAATAATAATTAAAATATATTAAAATAAAAAATATTATGAATTAGGTTATGTATTATTAAAACGTATAGGCAATCCAATATACCTTTAAGTCGTTTGCATATATTTAAGGATAATTGAATTTTGACAAGTTAAATAACATTATAAAAAAACAAAATATTTTAATAATTATTCAAAAAAATTAAGATTTAGCTTTTAAATTAAATAGAGCAAACTGGGAGCAATTTATTGACGTAAAGAAATTATATAAAAAAGTATTATTTTGGGAGATTTTGATAACTTAAATAACGGAAAAAAATTTTTTTCTTTATAAATAACTAATTAAATAATTAAGTTTCAGGTGGAGCAATTACTGATTTCAAAGGAGCAATTTAACCATATAAAAAACAAAAAGATTTTTCAACTTTCGGCGCTAACTTCTTTCCGGTGGGTCATACGTTAACATATTGCATATTATGAGCTTGTGGCAGCTTGAGACGTTTTCGCATCGTTTTCGGGGCACGTGTTTTTTAAATGTTAGTGCCAAGGAGTGGAAAGGGAAACATTAAAAAAGTTCCCTGATAGACTTGTTTACGCTTTTCCTGGTAGGCCAGATAAACAATTTACCACGCGAATTCAAATTATATAATTATATTTTTTTTTAACCTTAAACAAACCATACGGAAACATTTTTTTGTCTTAAAATGCTAGACTTTTTACTGCCAGTGATAAGTACAATAGATAAGGTTACAAAAAAAGAAAATGGAAAAAAAAATCAAAGATCCTAACATCAAAAAAGTGAACCCTAGGAATTTACAAAATATAAATTATACTAATGTTGAAAAAATTGAACATTATTTACCGTATTTCTAAAAATATGTCACAGCATGGAGGGTAGAGTTAAAGAAGAAGTATCTCATATGGGACTTGAATCGAAAAAGTGGTCCCTGAATTTGATGAAATAATAGTTCAATAATTACCCAGAATGGCGCTGATAAGCAATCAGGGTAGCGATTCTTGAAAAGTGAATTAAAGTGAAGTGGAATGGAATAGCTGAGAACGGAACCAACGGAAATATGTATATTTTTATAAGTTGGTAGGTGTACATTCCTCTGGGGTGTACATTATTGTGATAATGGGTACTCTATTGACGAAATTGATTACTAATAAGAGGAGGTATTATTTACGGTACACAATTTTCATTTCCGGTTACATATTATGTGGAATTTAAAAAATGAATTTTATAAACATTCATCATTTTATTGCCATCTTTCACTTTTTTTCTTGTATTTTAATTATTTTTTATCTTTTATTAATTTTTTTAATTTAAATTATATTATATTTTATGGATATATTATGATATATTTTCCTTTTTATAACAGTAGTTAATAGTAGAAATAAAATTTCGACATAACCTTGTTTTGTAGTAGTAGCGTTTGTTTTTGTTTATTAAGTAATTTTATTTAGTTTTTAATTATTATTTTTTTTTTAAATCAAGAAAGCATTTTGCGCTTCGATGAGGCAAATTTAAGAATATTAGGAAAAATTATTTTGATGATTAAGAAATTTTTTTTGTTTTAATGCTAATTTAAATAATAAAATGTTTAAATAATATATACATATAATGATAACTTATTATTGCTAAAAGATACAGCTAAGGAAATTTTATATTCGCAAAGGGCATTTAAAGAGCAATTTTTTAAGCTATCACACGTTAATTTAGAAGTTGATTTAAAAAAGAAAAAAAAATTGTCACGGCGCCAACGTCGCGTAGCTTCTTTCATTACGATGAATGTAGCATTGGTTGCTGTCTTTACTGACGTTATGTGATTTCACAGCTCTTTCATGGTTCTTGTCTTTGCTGACGTTATTAATTGAACTGTTTCTTTATCAACGTAAGGAGCTACGCGACGTTGACACCTCGAAAATTTTCTTTCGCCCCATCGAAGCGTGGAATTCTTTTTTTAATTATATAATTAGAAAGAAAAAAATTAAAAACATCAAAAAAGAAAAAAAATTTTGCGGCGCTAACTTCATTTAGCTAATGTAAGATCAATGTTTAAGCAATAAAATTAAAAAATATTATTATAGCACACTCAAGAAGGAACCGGCTTGAAATATTTTTGGCTATAATACAAATTTTTATAATATTTATGACATATTTCCTTCTTTGTCTTAGTACTCAGTGGGCCATAATTACAAAAAAAGAAAATAATAATAATTAAAAACTAAATAAAATTACTTAATAAACAAAAACAAACGCTACTACTACAAAACAAGGTTATGTGGAAATTTTATTTCTACTATTAACTACTATTAGGCTAAGCGCGCACTACGTTTTTTTTTCCGCTCGGCGTTTTTCCACAAAAGCTGAAAAAGCGTCATCATCGCGCACTACGTTTTTTTTCAATAGCGGAATTGGCGGGACTTACACATTATTTTTAAATGTACGTTCGTTAAGCTGGTTGCACTGGTGCTTTACATTAGCAATATGACGTTATAAAATTAAAAATAATTTTAAAGTATGTAAAATTTTGAATGTTTTAATATTAATATTTTTTTATTTTTAAAATATTATTAAGAAATAAAAATGATTCAATATTAATTATCAAAATATGTCAAACTTGTGATGAGATTTCTGTTTTCTTCCATCATTTATTCATTTACATATCTTAGATGATACCCACTCTTCTTTTTAAATAATTAAATTTGTAAAAATATTCATTTACCAAGATCTAAATTATCTTTTTTAACTATATTGTAGTCCAATTTATTAAATTAATTATTTTATCAAATGCGGGACGTTCATTAATTAAGCTTATTTTACTGGGACTTTACGATGGCAATGTAACATAAAATCAAAAATACTTTTTGTACGCAAAATTTGGTATAATTTAATGACTAAATAAACAAAAATACAAAACAATAAACATATTAAAACATTTTACTTTCAAAATACATAATTATTATGATTAAATACAAATAATACAAAATTAATTATTAAAATGTCACACTTATGAATGGATTCTCATTTCTCCCGCTTCTCCCATTTACATATTTAACAAGGGATTTAACCACTCTTCTTTTCAAATAATTATATTTGTATAAAGATTTATTTACCAAAACCTAAATTACCTTTTTTATCTGTAATGCAGTCCAATTTATTACTATTTTTTAACAAACTTCTCGCCAAAAACATATTATAACGTTACCTTTATATCAGAATTTTATCCTATACTTCATATATAATTTTTTTCGTCAAATTTTCCATAAAATTCCAAATCTGGCGATATTTTGACTAAAATTTTATTTTACATACATTTCTGTTGCGTATTAGTGCATCATAATATGATACATAACCACACTAATCAAGAAAACCACTCGCTGAATTACGCAAGTGCGCGTGTTGTCATATATTTACACGAGTTACAAAAGTGACGCGTTTTTTTTTTCAGCAAAAAAAATGTAACTTTGGCTAAGCGCGCACTACGTTTTTCCGCCGCTGTTTTTTTTCAGCAAAAAAATGTGAAGCATTATACTCCATATAAGCGAACGCACTACGTTTTTTTTTCAGCGGCGGAAAAAAAAAAACGCAAAAAGGCTAAGCGCGCACTACGTTTTTTTTTCCGCTCGGCATTTTTCCACAAAAGCTGAAAACGCGTCATCAGCGCGCACTACGTTTTTTTTTCCAGTAGCGGAATTGGCGGGACATAGAATTATTTCGAAATGGACGTTCGTTAAGCTTGTTGCACTGGTGTTTTACGTTAGCAATATGACGTTATAAAATTAAAAATAATTTTAAAATAGTTATGTAAAATTCTGAATGTTTTAATATTAATAATTTTTTATTTTTAAAGTATTATTAAAAAATAAAAATGATTCAATATTCATTATCAAAATATGTCAAACTTATGAAGAGATTTCTATATATTCTTCCATCATTTACATATTTTAGATGATACCCACTCTTTTTAAATAATTATATGTGTGAAAATATTCTTTCATAATGCGGTCCAATTTATTAAATTAACTATTTTATCATATGCAGGACGTTCGTTAAGCTTGTACTATTTTTGTACGTAATTTTCTGTGTGTTTTATTGACTAAATAAATAAAAATACAAAACAGTAAAGATATTAATACTTTTTTATTTTAAAAATACAATATTATTGTGATTAAATGAAAATAATTCAAAATTGATTATCAAAATGCCAAACTTGTGAATAGTTTTTCATTTTCTCCCACCATTTACATATTTTAAACAAAGGATTTACCCAATCTTCTTTTTAAATAATTTTATATCTGTAAAAACATTTATTTAATGAAACCTAAATTATCTTTTTTACTTGTAATGCAATCTAATTTATTACTATTTTCGAGCAAACTTCTTTCTAAAAACGTTACAATGTTCTTACCTTACAATTTTATCCCATACTGAAGCTTTTTTTCTACATCACATATAATTTTTTTTTTTTTTTTTTTGAAAGATTTTGGTCAAATTTACCATAAAATTCCAAATCTGGCGATATTTTGACTATAATTTTATTTTATATATATTTCTGTTGTGTATCAGTGCATCATAATATGACATATAACCACACTAATCAAGAAAACCGCTCGCTGAATTACGCAAGTGCGCGTGTTGTCATATAATTACACGAGTTACAAAAATGTCGCACTACGTTTTTCCGCCGCTGTTTTTTTTCAGCAAAAAAATGTGAAGCATTATACTCCATATAAGCGAACGCACTACGTTTTTTTTTCAGCGGCGGAAAAAAAAAACGCAAAAAGTTACATTTTTTTTGCTGAAAAAAAAAACGCGTCACTTTTGTAACTCGTGTAAATATATGACAACACGCACACTTGCATAATTCAGCGAGTGGTTTTCTTGATTAGTGTGGTTATGTATCATATTATGATGCACTAATGCGCAACAGAAATGTATGTAAAATAAAATTTTAGTCAAAATATCGCCAGATTTGGAATTTTATGGAAAATTTGACGAAAAAAATTATATATGAAGTATGGGATAAAATTCTGATATAAAGGTAACGTTGTAATATGTTTTTGGCGAGAAGTTTGTTAAAAAATAGTAATAAATTGGACTGCATTACAGATAAAAAAGGTAATTTAGGTTTTGGTAAATAAATCTTTATACAAATATAATTATTTGAAAAGAAGAGTGGTTAAATCCCTTGTTAAATATGTAAATGGGAGAAGCGGGAGAAATGAGAATCCATTCATAAGTGTGACATTTTAATAATTAATTTTGTATTATTTGTATTTAATCATAATAATTATGTATTTTGAAAATAAAATGTTTTAATATGTTTATTGTTTTGTATTTTTGTTTATTTAGTCATTAAATTATACCAAATTTTGCGTACAAAAGGTATTTTTGATTTTATGTTACATTGCCATCGTAAAGATTCAATATTAATTATCAAAATATGTCAAACTTATGAACACATTTCCATTTTCTTCCATCATTTATTCATTTACATATCTTAGATGATACCCACTCTTCTTTTTAAATAATTAAATTTGTAAAAATATTCATTTACCAAGATCTAAATTATCTTTTTAACCTATAATGCAGTCCAATTTATTAAATTAACTATTTTATCAAAATCAGGACGTTCGTTAAGCTTCTTTTACTGGGGCTTTACGATGGCAACATAACATTATAAAATCAAAAATACTTTTTGTACGCAAAATTCTGTCTAATTTAATGACTAAATAAATAAAAATACAAAACAATAAACATATTAAAACATTTTATTTTAAAAATACATAATTATTATAATTAAATAGAAATAATTCAAAATTAATTATTAAAATGTCAAACTTATGGATTCTCATTTTTTCCCGCTTTTCCCATTTACATATTTAACAAAGGATTTAACAAATCTTCTTTTCAGATAATTATATTTGTAGAAAGATTTATTTACCAAAAGCTAAATTACCTTTTTTATCTGTAATGCAGTCCAATTTATTAGTTATTTTTTAACAAACTTCTCGCCAAAAACATTTACAATATTCTTAAATACCTTAATATTAGAATTTTATCCAATACTGGGGGGCTTTTGTCTATTTCATATATAATTTTCTTCGTCAAATTTTCTATTAAAATTCCAAATCTGTATACTTTGACTAAAATTTTATTTTATACTGTATTTCAGTTACAATTGATCATCAAGTGATCTTATATTCGAAACAAATCGATCTTCCATTCTTTTCTAAAAACAAACTGCAGATTTAAAATGTACGCAATTGCAATAATGAAAGAGATAAAGCTAAGAAGGAATGTTCCAATGTATTTGTATAGGAGACGTCCGGAGACGTCAAAAACGTTTGCCGATTCTTATGTCTACGTTTTACACATTTAAAATTGTGTTGCCAATTTTCAGCTTTTTAAAAAAGATCGATTTTTTTATTTATACCTCTTCTTAATAAAATTAAAAAGTAAATTACATTATTTTTAAAAATAAATGACTTTGTTAATTGTAACTTTAAAATTTATTTAACTGTATCGTTTTTTATTCAAACTTTTTTCTTCGTTTCGTTAAATTTGGCAACAATCAAATAATTCAAAGAGATTATTTACATTGTATCATTTAATTGTTTAAATATTTACGAAAGAATGGCCGGCAAAAGTGTCTTTATTTTTAAAATTCGTGTTATGTTTTTATTTATATTTTTTAAAACTTACAATGTTACATTAAAATTGTCAAATAAGTAATCTATTCATTAATTAATATTGTGTTTATTTCTTACTGTTAAGATTATTAAAAATTTTAGTAAATTGTGTATTCGTATTTTGATTTTGTACGTTTGTGGTAAAATTTTGTGTGTTTTTCGAACTGATTAATAAACATTTTGTGTTCCAGTGAATTTTTTTTTAGTTTTGTAACACAATCCTGTATAATTATTAGTGACTAATAAAAAATTATGTTTTGTATTATTTCATATTGGTTTGTTTTTGTAACATAACCTCATATTATATAGTAAATTTTGTATTATTTTATTTAAAATAAAGTTAAAATAAAAAATATGTTTTGTTTTATTTAATTCTTAATAAAATTTGTCGAATATAAGTTTTATATTAATTTATTGAGAAAGTACGTAGGGTTTTACTAATTATTAACCATATTCTTGGTTTGTACAGTACTTATATTAGAAAATCGTTAACGTTTTATCATATAACTTAATAATTATGTCTAAAACCTATACTTGTATTTTATAATTACAGTTTTTTTTGTTGAAAATTCACCTTATTTTACTAATTTTGAATTTTATCAGTGAATTAAAATTACTGTTATGACTGACTGTTAAAATCACTCTTACCAAATGCATATGTATTATTACATTTTTATGTTTAAAGTTTTAAGTATTTTAAATCCGCAGATTTCCAAAAATAATTCAAAATTAAAATGAACTCAGTAGTGATAAGAAAAAGATGCTATAAAAATATTTTTTTATTGTTTATAGACGTCGAAGGTACAAAAAAGTCACATCAAACGGCAACTAAATCATTTACATAGCCAAAATGGCCAAAAACATAAAAATGCTAAGAAGATTATGACTTTAATTAAGCTTTTTATTTCAGAAAAAACTATATCCCTCTAATTTTAAATAACTATATTTAGTATATTTGAATGTAAAGAAATACATTTTGACTCAATAAATTTTATTAATTTAAATAGGTATGTATAATTTTTTTAAATTTTGAATTGTCCGCTTGTCAAATTCTATTTTCTAATTGGTTATTGTAAAACAATAACATTATCAGAAACATTTTTAGTATATTTTATCCATAGAAATTATGCTATTACCTAAGACAAACGTTTCCTTAAAGTTGTAGCACTGGAATTCCTTAAATTCCTAAGTTATGAGTCATGCTTAAATTTAACTGAAAGCGCCTATACATACATTTCTGTTGTGTATTAGTGCATCCATATATGTATACCTTTTCCAACAATTTTTGAGATGACTTTTCGAGAGGGTGTTATTAGTGACCATAAACTTTCAAGATGTTAAATTATTTTATTGCTTACAACAAATGCCACCCTATGTTCACTCCAATTGTATTTAAATTTGTTACCTGCTTCACAAGCAACGGTTTCTTTTTGCATTCATACAGATAAGTAGGTAACATGCTGCGAACAATACTGCTGATTATTGCCGTACTTGAAAAGTCATCTCATTTAAATATTGAAAACCTATACTACTACTATATAGCTAATCGTATAAAGAAATAGGGGAAAACACTACAGTACCGACGATCTGTTAGTTTCACTTCAGCAGTAAGTACATAGTACCTTATGCGCATATGTAAAATTCAAATTATTAAATATGTGGATATTCATTGGATACATGTAATTTGACAGAACCGTCGCACTTGCGCACAATAGGCTACGTCCCTCATTCTGTTTCACTCTTACCGTGACCCTGCCACTTATAGACATTAGCCATATAGAAGTATTACATATATGAGTGCATTATAATTTATGATACATAACCACACTAATCAAGAAAACCGCTTGCTTATTTACGCAAGTGCGCGTGTTGTCATATATTTATACGTGTTACAAAAATGACGCGTTTTTTTTCCAGCAAAAAAAAAATGTAACTTTTTGCGTTTTTTTTTTCCGCCGCTGAAAAAAAAACGTAGTGCGTTCGCTTATATGGAGTATAATGCTTCACACTTTTTTGCTGAAAAAAAACAGCGGCGGAAAAACGTAGTGCGCGCTTAGCCTTAATCATTGATCGCGGTCGGCCTCTGAGGATGTTTTGTTTGGTTTCGGAATCCGAAGCCTTGGGACTGAAAGTATTAATGTACTGTGTACTAGCCGTACTAACAAATAGTACCTATGTGACGCTAATGCAATGTACTATAATTTGATTATTTTTGAATAAACAAAAAATATTATGAGTATTATGAGATTATGACCCATATGTATAGATAGGGTTGCCAGAAATCTTAAATGTATAAAGAGAACAATTCAAATCAAAAAAGAGAACAAAAAGAGAACATTACGAAATTAATTGAAATAAACACATTTTTTTATAAAAAAAAAAAAAAAAACGCCGTGAGCAGCGGGGCCCCATCACGGTAGTCGAATTTTCTCCTTCATCTTCGGTATTGAATGTCTACAAGCGAAATGTGATTGAAAGTCTACAACCGAATTGTCATTTTGTTGGTTTCAAAACTGGTGATGAGTGTTCGGCTGATCGAGGCTTTAAAAAAAGGTTTTAAGTATTTAAGGGCTGTATCTCAGTAAATTTCAATTTTGTGCCGAAAACAGGTAGCAGAAAAAAAGCCAACACAATTCGTACGAGGACATTCCTGCCCATGTTTATCCGCTAATTGCCTTTATGTTTTAGTTTTAAATATTAAAAAAGGACCTTAAATAGTAAACTGGAAGGCCTTTATAAAGATATTTTTTCTTTCCAAAAAAATCCAAAATTTCTATTTTATAAATACTAAAAATCCAGAATTCCTAATTTATAAATAAACAGTGACTTTAATAACATTTTTAAATTACTTAATATGTATGTATTTCATTTGTTATAAAAGTAAGTTCACTTTTTTTTAAATTTTTTAAAATTACTATTCGCCTATTTGTATTTAGAATAAACATAATGCTTTTAAAACACATTTAACAATAGCATTCAATTCCGATGTAAAAATGGGAGAAGTGGGGGGAAAAGTGATGCGGACTCCCTACAAGGTACTAGCTGGATACTAACTGAATACACGTACAAAATTTCAGCCCTCTAGGTTTCCTTATGGAGTCTCTAGACGTGTTAGAAAACAAGCAAAAAAATTAAGGAAATATTGGCGTAAAAATCGTGGGGGTAAGGGTTAAAAGTTGAAACCTCCAAAAAACAGTGTCTGGCTATTAGCTTAACCTGTACACCAAATTTCAGCCCTCTAGGTTTATTTGGGGAGATTTTGACCCGAACGAAACTGTTAAAAAACAAGAAAAATCATGTTATTTTGGGTATAAAAATGGTGGGGGTAGGGGTTAAAAGTCGAGACCCCCAAAAGGCACCCCCTTGATACTAACTCAATCCGAATACAAAATTTCAGCCCTCTAGGTTTATTCGGGTGACCTGTGCGAGTGGTACAAACTTCGAAAACGTCGAAAATGCATGAAATTGTAGCTTAAAAATGAGGTGGGTGGAGGTAAAATATTAAAACCTCCAAAAAGCACAACCTAGGTACGAACTTTATCAACACACCAAATTTCAACCCTCTACGTTAATTCTGGGGGGCTGGGGGCCTGTTAGATCCAGCGAAAACCGTTTTTCCCCCCTCTACTCCCACCATATCATCCTAGGAAGCTGAATTTTGGATATGTTGTAGATAATTGACCGAAACATTATTTAAAACCGGTTTGGAAAAGTTTTATTGCTTTTCCGCCCCCCACCACCCCCTTAAAGGTCGGGTCCGAAAAAAAATTTGCCCAAAATTTGACCCCACTTTGATAGTATTGTTGTGCATCGGAATAAGCCCCACTTACCAAATTTCATCTCTTTACTTCCATAGGGGGGCCCTACACATATTAAAAGGTTGCGGGAAAATATATATATATATATATATATATATATATATATATATATATATATATATATATATATATATATATATATATATATATATCAGACATCTTTTTTTTTACATAATCGTGTTCTACGGGTCCGAAAACGGATAGCGCCCCTCGTCTCGCCTCTCGCAGCTCTTATCGTATAGACTGTATAAGTCTAATTTTTCGGGAAAATTCGACTAAAAAAAAATAAATAAATAAAAATTGTACAACTATACATCTAGAAATAATGTTAATACGTTTGAGCGTTAGTTTATGGTGTTCTGTATCTGTAAATAATAAAGAAAATATTTTACTTTTGCAAAATACTACTACACATTTATAAAAAAAAAAAAAAAAAAATTGTTTCAAATATTTATTGTTTATTTTCAAACAGGACTTTGTTTGAAGAAAATAATGTATTAAAAAAGGAAGTGGTTCCTAATTCGGATGTATATTTTTTTTTTGGCATAACTCCGATAAATGTGCACTGATTTGGATAATCTTTTTGCTTTTTTTGTTTGAAAAAATGTTCCTCCGAGATAATCCCATATAAGTTTGATAAGAATCTGACCATGCCCTTCAAAGACGTACCATAGGAATCTTTAATAAAATCAAAACCACTCAATAAGGAAAAATGAACCTTAAAACAAACTTAATAAAAAAAAAAAATTGAAAAAGATTTTTTTAAAATAAACACAATTTAACCTCCTTCCTTTAATCTAATATCAGCAGTGGTTTTTCCCGCCCCCTCAACATAGTGTCTAAATAAAAGCTGATGAAGGGGGGACCAACTATAAAATTACCAAACATTATTAATAGCACTAAATGATAAGAGAACTTACAGCTTTAAGTTCGAATATTAAGGGAAATTTATTAAAAATTCTCATTTCAAAAAAGAGAACAAAAGTGAACAATTTTCTATAAAAAAAGAAAAAGAAAGATCGGAATCAAAAAAGAGAACATGTTCTCTTTAAAAGAGATGTTCTGGCAACCCTATGTATAGAATATTATTTTACTTTTGTTTGTTTATCGCTAGGAAGCGCTCCTGTCTCAAAGAATAAATGGGCTTATTCCGAAATATAATCCAGTATACTGGCCAGTGTTAATGACGTCATGACTTCGACGCCATATTGTACTGGTGAGCATCTATATCTATTATATCTATGATTCACAACTAAGGCTGGTCGTCCATTGGTTGTGTAGGCGTACGAAATTTAATGCGGATGAATACGCATGAAAGGGACGAACGTTCCAAGCAGCTGTGAAGCAATACATCCTCGTCCATTGAAAGCCTCTCTCTCAGTGGACGAGGATGTATTGCTTCACAGCTGTTTGGATCGTTCGTCCGTTTCATGCGTATTCGTCTGAATTAAATTACGCACGACTACGCATCCAATGGACGACCAGCCTATAAGTGTCAAAGTTACGACAACGCACGGCCAGGCTGGCCAATGCGGCCAGTGTATTTCGGAACGATTCACCCGATTTATGACGTCAGTCACACTGGCCAGTATGCTGGATTATATTTCGGAACGCATGCAATGAAACTAACTTCATTCAACATGAAAATTACAGCAATTGTCAATGTAGATCATTTTTTAATCCTAGGTGTTGACGGTGTTGATCAGTTTCTGGAATGGTACATATAAAAATGTAAACATAGGTACATTACAAACACAGAGCACTGAATCAAACATATTATGTAACATATGTTTCCTAGAGATAACACAGGCATTAAATTTTGAAGCATGACTCCATTTTAGTAAGCCCAAATTGTAACCACGGAGACTTGTTTATAAATATTAGATAAACCAATTAAACCATTAAATTAATGGTTTGACCGCCATTAAAGTAATCCCATCAGTCAATTTTTTTTGCTCACATCAGTCAATTTTTTTGCTTCAATTTCCTAATGTATTTGTAATACACAGCATTCTCTCTAGTCGATTCTCTCCTCAATGATTACAAAGCTAGTTTAGTTGATTAATTTATTTAAGGTAAAAGACCCGGTAATTGACCCTGGCCCAGTTTCTGAACTTTTCAACTTTGTTATAAATTAATAAAAAAACTATATTTTAAATAAGAAAAAAAATAAATTCTTAATTTAAAGTAATCTATTCTGTGTCTAATGAACAGCAATTTAAAAAGTTTAGAATATATTAACTAAATAAAAAAAAATTTTTAAGTTGAAAATGTGTGTAAAAACTATTTTTTTGGTAGTTTCCTAACAGTTTATGTTACAAAGTACTCATTTTGATCTGTGCAATATTCATCATGTAAGTATGAAAACTTAATTAAAAATATATGAGCAGGTTAATATTTGTTTAAAATTTATTTTAAAATATTTATAAAATACCTTAGAATGATTTTTATTATTGAAATATGAGGGTCAATTACTAGGCTCACTTCTAAAGTGGTATGGCCCAATTAAATTCTAACCAGTTTTTGTTAGTTATTTTGTTATTTATAGTTATTTTCGATTAGTTTTTGTTATTTTTCATAACGTATATAACATTAAACATTCATTTTTATCAATAAAAAATTATTTATAAATTAAATTTTAAAAAACTGTATTTTTAAATTTAAGAATCAGAAACTAGGCCACTGTCGGGGTCAGAAACTGTCACATGAGAAATTTTGAAGGTCAGAAACTGGGTCCTTTTTGTTAATTTTTAAAACATTAATTTAAATTATTAATTCAATTCAAATAATTATTTTACTTGTATGACTTTATTTTGAAAGCCATAAACTAGTTGATAAAATTATTAATTGTCTCTTAAGTTTAAACTTATATTTATTACTGTCGTTTAACCTCAGCCGTCACTCTTAAAAGTCAGAAACTAGGCCCGTTACCTTATATAACTAGTCAAATACCAAATATTATACTTGGTATAGTTTTTTTTCAGTTTGTATTGTATAAGATAAATAATATAACGAATACCAATAAATAACTTTGCAATCAATAATGTTTTTGTGATTTTTAATATTTTTATCATTTTTCTATACATTTTATTATTTATATATGCATTGACAGATATCTATCTATAGCTTGAAAAAAAATCAATCAACGTATTAAACTCTTGAAAAAAAATCGTTATTGACTTGAAATTGTGCATGAAAAAAGTTTAAAAGTACGTTAGAAATCATTTTATTATTTCAAGTTACTTAAAATTTAGATATTTTGTCAAATTTTTATCTAATTTCGATTTGTCACCAAATTTTGGGGTTGGTACTATAATTCTAAGGCCCTGATCACATAATATAGCTTCGAAAATCTGGTAACACGGTCCATACTTGACTGTTTTATGGCTGTCTTAAGTTAGCGGCGGAAAATTAATTTTTTAATTATTTTTTTTGCTAAATCGTTTGTTCCTCGTTTGTTCGTTACTGTTCGACCAAATTTATTATTTGTTCGTTGTTCATTTTTTCACAAAAAATAAAGAAAAAATGGACCTGAAGTTGGCTCCTAATGTAATAGTTTTTCGATCTTTTTGTTTTTTATTCAATCAATTTTGATTAGTTATTGTTTATTCGATCAAAAAAAATGTTTGTTCGATCTTATTTACATTGATATTTAATTTTTTTATGACCATAACCACTACGCGCATGCGCCAATTTATCGTGATTCACGAGGTCTATTTAAGCAACACAATGATAACAACCAGTGCTAAGCGTACATATAAAAATCTGTGGACAGTAGCAGGTCAAACTGGGTCAGATACCGCTTAAGGTGACTAGTCGTGCACCAGCTGTAGCGGTGCGAACATTGATTGTTTGTCATTGTTATCAAACACTTGCTAACAATGATCGAACTGTTCGTACATATTATATCGAGCCATTACCACCATTTTAGCGTAACCGACAAATATCAAATTTTACAGGA
The DNA here is from genome assembly GCA_035578155.1 of Brachynemurus nebulosus. NCBI lineage: Eukaryota > Metazoa > Arthropoda > Insecta > Neuroptera > Myrmeleontidae > Brachynemurus > Brachynemurus nebulosus. Next base: position 3,552,153 of record JAPWDM010000032.1, read on the forward strand.
GAAGTATTTTTTAAATACAGCAATGATTCTTTTTATAATACACGTGCGAGAAAGAAAGAAACATATTTCGTAATCTTTTTAAGAAAGAAAGATATATATTTTTTATTAATTTAAACATGTACCTACGAATATATAATTTGTATACAGGATGTTTCGTGTATTAAATATGAAATGCATTTTTAATACGAAATACATTTATCTTTTATAAAAATATAAATTTTTAACTGATTATTAAATATTTTGCATTAAAATGTATTGCAAACAATTATCATATACATTTGTATTCTATACACATCGAAATCGCAAGTCATAGTTATCAACCTGTATATTCTGAATTTTTATTTAAAAAGAGATAGCAATATATGTAATTGCATTTCTATCTGGTCAGGGTGTATTATAAAAAGAATCTTTGCTGTATTTGTATGGCGCTTGGGATATTTCTATAATTTTATTACGCCTGAGCGTATTATTCCTATTATTTCAAGCCATTACCGCCGATTTATTGTAAGCGACACTTTTACCGAAATTGAGATTTTTATTGCAAGCAACATTTTAAACTGTAACGGATCGAGCAGTGTTAACGTTTTTCTCCAAAATTCGTTAATTAACGAGTTATAGCAACTGCTTAGTTTACCTATCGTTAATACAACACATTTTCACATTTTAGCGTAACCGACAATAACCATCTTTATCGTAAGGTTAATAAAGTAATAGGAATAATGTATTATTCCTATTACTTTATTACGCTCAGGCGTAATAAAATTAAGACAGTAGAAATATCGCAAGCGCCATACAAATATTTAAAAAATCCTTCTCCTGTAAAATTTGATATTAAATTTGTCGGTTACGCTAAAATGGCGGTAATGGCTCGATTTTCTTAACCTTACGATAAAGATGGTTATTGTCTGTTACGCTAAAATGTGTTGTATTAGCGATAAACTAAGCAGTTGCTATAACTCGTTAATTAACGAATTTTGGAGAAAAACGTTAACACTGCTTGGTCCGTTACAGTTTAAAATGTTGCTTACAATAAAAATCTCAATTTCGATAAAAGTGTCGCTTACGATAAATCGGCGGTAATGGCTCGATATGTATCATATGTACATACACAATGCACACCCAATCTACCAGAGATTGAGTGTGACGTATGACACACACAAGCGTAGATCCGTGTACATAGATACGAGATTTATGTAGTAACATGTTGTGCGTTTGAGGGGGGGGGGCGTTTAGACAAATTTTACGTCATTTTTTGGCCACAGTGATCTCACTAGCATAGACTATAGAGATAGGAATTTGGTTTCTGATATATTCTGTGGATAACAACCACAGCAACAATAATAATAATAATTTAACTTTTTTTAATTTCAAATGTTATCGGTGCCTGTGAAACATTTTAAATGTATGACGAACTTTTGTTCGTATTTATACATACACCAATATTCATATGTTCACTTGATGTCCAGCTTAGCTGATACTTGAACACTCAATTTACTTTGGCATGTATGACCAATCCATTATGTTAATTAAAATTCACATAGTGTTTGAAAAATTATCAAACACTATGTGAATTTTAATTAATAATTTAATTCTTTAAATGATTAAGACGAGTTAACTCGTCCTGCAATCAGTGTTCCCTCTAATTTCTTGTGACCTGTGTGCGCACTTTTTTAAGTGTGTGCAGTTTTTTCCAAAATAAAAAAAATTTGTCCGGCACAATAAAAAAAAAAAAAAAAAAAAAAAAAACTAAAATCAGGTCAAATCATTAGTTCGTGAAGACAGAATTTCGCTGATTACTGTGAATTCCCTTTTTCATTCAAATGAAAAATAAAAATATGCTGCCATCTATATCTGTACACAAAAACTATAGTTGGCGGTTTATTTAAATATAAAACTATATATATTTGATTCAATTTTTTTCATTTAATTTTTCTTTATATGGATTTCATATGCAGGTGCAATTTTATTTTCTACACGAAAAAAAAATTGTGTGCGCGCGAGCATTTTCTATGTGCGCTATGTTTTAAATTTATGTGCGCGCGCACACACGCACAGCTTAAAGGGAACACTGCCTGCAATATGGTGTCTCAAAATGTTTTGATACGTATATATTCACTGGTGCAAGTGCCTTCCATCTATGACAGATTTTTCGAAATACGATATAATTCTAAGTAATGTTCAATTTTACCAACAGTTTAGTATAGTTTATATTTTGTAAATTCTTAGGGTTCACTTTTTTAACGTTGGGATCTAAATTTCTACTTTTTTGTAATCTTATCTATTGTACTTGTCACTGACAGTAAAAGGTCTGACATTTTTAAACAAAAAAATTTTCAATATGATTAAACCTTTTATTTTACTGGCGGCACTTGTACCTGTGAAAATAGCACTTGAGCCGCTATATTGCAGGACGAGTTAACTCGTCTTAATCATTTAAAGATTAAATTATTGTTATTATTGTGTTGTTTAAATAGACCGCGTGAATCACGATAAATTGGCGCATGCGCGTAGTGGTTATGGTCATGAAAAAATTAAAAATCAATGTAAATAAGATCGAACAAACAATAACTAATCAAAATTGATCGAATAAAAAACAAAAAGACCGAAAAACTATTACATTAGGAGCCAACTTCAGGTCCATTTTTTTTTTATTTTTTATGAAAAAATGAACAACGAACAAATAATAAATTTGGTCGAACAATAGCGAACAAACGACAAACAAACGATTTAGCAAAAAAAAAAAAATAATTAAAAAATTAATTTTTGGCCGCTAACTTTAGACAGCTCTGTTTTATAAATTGTTTATTAGGTTATGACATTATTGTTATGATTGTTAAATTATGGTTATTATGATTTTTATCAAGATTGGTATATGTACAGGTTACCTTATTCGCTTAACATTGGGAGATAATGAGACCTGCACGATTCAGGACCGTATTTACTATAGTTTTCTTCCGTGAATTTTAATTTTTTTTTTTTTTATAGAAAATCGTTTATTTATGTATATTTAATAAATACAAACATTAATTACGTGCTAAAAATTGGTACGTAAAATAAATTCAGATATTTAACAACTTTTTTAATAGTAAAAAATACAAATGAACATATTTTATATTATTCTTATACTTACGTATGCCTTCTGATACAAAAAAATATCAGGATAAAAGTACTTATATAAATGGAAATGCTAATAATAACGTTTTATTAACAAAAAGTAAATATAGAAGAATATAAAATAAATTATATAGTTAAAAAATACAAATAAACTTAAAATACCGGGTGTGCGCTTTAATTGAAAGGTCAATAACCTCTGAAAATAAATACAACTTTGCTATAATTATTAATTTTTTATTAAATTAAATAATTTAATTATTAAATTTGCAAATTTAACAAGTACAATATAAATAAAAATCAATGAATTTTTCATTCCTGTTACAAGTAGTCCGTCCCTGATCATTATAAGTACATGTATACAGTGTTAGTTAGGAATAAAATAATTATTAATTTCTTATCTATTTCAGTTAAAATACACTTAAAAAGTAAAATTTGTGAATGTATAATAGCCTTTAAATGTATTATCATTAAAATAATTGTCCATAAACAGTCATGAAAAATAAAAAATAATTAAAAAACCTCTAAAATGACGTTTCAGTATAGACCAAAACAATATCAGCTGTCTGCAGGGCAAGTCAGGCCTCCAGATATTGTATTGGCCTTATGAAGATGAGAAAACCTATTCATATACAAATCTTGAATTTTTATCATGTTATTGCTTGTTTTTACTAGGTTTTTACATATAAGTTATTTTTAAAAACGGTTCTGTGTTGGTAAAGTAATATTTTTAGTATTAAAAAATTTTTCGAATAAAAATTAATTGAATGTATAAAAGTAAGTAATGTTAATAAATTTAAGTAAATTTTTAATATTTCAGATTGACACTTTTTGAAAATTAAAATGCCTTAATGTGTCAGTTTAAGACCTTGAATGCTTAATTATTTTACTACCAGGATCATCAAAAATCCATTGCTATTATACTGAAGTAACAAAATATTAATGTTTCATGCATTTCAACTTCATAATATGTATGGCTAATTTTGAAAGTGGCATAACTGCCTTTGTTGTTAAACTGAAATATTTAAAGGTTTGCGTTTTAAAAGATTTAAAAATATTGATGCTAGGATTCGGGAAAATTTACTTGCATTTGTTATCTAAGGATATTTAAAAAGTATAAATAATTTCGTATAATTATTGGAAAATCACCGCTTTTCACTATAGTAAAGTCAATTATTCTACTTTCAAAATAAACAATTTAGAGAAATTGTTAACTTATAATTTTCTCCGATATATTTTTTGATGAAGTGACGAAGACAGTGGCATAAGAAAAAGATTTGTGTATCAAACTAAAGTCAGGGCTGTAGGTAGTATTGTCTGAGGGTCTCGCAATTTCCAAAATTTTTTTTAGTTTTATTGCATATCTACGTGAGTTAATTTTGTATATGTAATATGCAAAATACATAATATAAGCTGAAATGAAAATGTTAAGTTTATTTTCAAAACTATCAATCCAATCGTGTTATCGATTTATCTATACTTTACTGGTTACCGAATAAAATATTCTAGAACTTTTGTCAAATACCACTATTTGGCCTGTTTTTCAATTGCTAAGCCAATAAAGTAATCTATTTTTCGGTATCCTTACTGGTTGACGAAAAATTAGAAAAATATTCAACCCTCTAGGTTAAATCTGGGGGGCTGTGGGCGTGCTAGATCCAGCCAAAACACTTTTCCCCCTCTACTCCCACCAAATCACCCTAATAAATTGAATTTTGGATATGTTGTCGATAATTGACCGAAACATATTCAACTGGTTTGAAAAAGTTTTATTATTTTGGCGCCCCTACCAACCCCTTAAAAGGTGGGTTGGATCCAAAATTTGCCTCACTTTTATAGTATTGTGCATAGGAAACAGCCCCACTTACCAAATTTGAACTCATTCTCTCCATAGGGGGGCCGTCGGAGAGTTGTCTCTCATTCCTTTCTTGTCGGATAGACTGTAATAGTCAAATTGTTTCTGTGAAAAATTCGACTAAAAACTGATAATGATTTAATCAACCGAAAACTGACTCGTAGAATATCTCAATTTTTCAAGTAAAATTTGACAAATTAATTTCAGCAATTTTTTTTTTAAGTGTTATAAGCCGCCACTGGTGAAAAAAGAAGACATATATAAGATAAGACAATTGGAGTTATTATGTATCCTACATTTAATTTTAAAAAAATTCTGTCTCTTTTCCACTGAGTGCTGCAATTAATTTCCTGTGTATACTCCAGACTTATGCAATTATGCCACTTTCAAAATAAACAAATTTGTTATATTATTAACTAGTGATATTTCTTCCCAACAAAATTCCAGAGACGTGACTTATTTAAGATACAAGTATTTGGAATACAGATACAAGATATAAAATACGTATTTTCATCTTGTATCTGAAATACTTTTTTAAAAATGTATTTTGTATCTTGTATTTAGATACTTTCCTTTGGTATCTTGTATTTTGTAAATACTTAAGTTTGCTAAAATACTTTTACCCATTTTTACCAATTAATTCCATCATAAGGTTGAATTAAAACTGAGCCCTTAAAATTTTAATTTCTCAATCTATCAAAAGACTATGATTTATTTGTTTTTGTCTGCCGCCGTCGCGTCGCCACTCTCGCCGCGCCTGCGCCCTGTTATTATTAATAATAAATTAATCAAAACTTATTAAATTAAATTTTAAAAAATATCATTTGGTTGTAAACAGCACTACAAAAGATTGCGATGTTTGTGACGTCATTAAAATATTTAATATAAAAATGTTTATAACAAGCAATAACTGCATAGCATGAATAATTTAAAATAAAAATATATTAATGTTTCCAGTTAAGTAAACATTATGACGTCACATATGCGCTTGGAAACTGTCGGCCTGCTACTGGTTCTAATTGTAAATTTAAAAATTTATTGTTAATTTGATATAACTTTTTAAATATTAGGTAAAAAGAATAATAAATATTCAATTAATGTGTAATGAAATAAACTAAGTAAATCTCAGAATTAATAAAAACTTTTTTTTTTTTAAAAAAAAGTATTTTATCTTAAAAAAGTATTTAGAAAATACGTATTTTGTATTTAGTATTTCAAATACCATTTCTACAAGTATCTTGTATCTCAAATACCATTTTTAAAAGTATCTTGTATTTTGTATTTCAGATACTTTTTAAGGGGTATCTTGTACATCTCTGCAAAATTCCAATAATTTTCAACATATTGATTGTAAGTTTTTGTTGAATGAAAAGATGCCATTAAGTTGTAATTAATTATATCACTAACTCCATTTTTAATATCATAAGCATAATAGTCAATTATGCCACTTTCAAAATTACCCATACATATATTACAATATTACATACTCAAAACAAGATCATGGATACGTAAAAGAAAAAGAATAGGTCCAATCAACTAAAAATGGTCTGACTTCATTAACAAATGAAGCAAAATTAGACGTACAAGGTAAAATATTAAAGTAACTACAGGGCTTTCATTACATATCGAGACCCACGTGACCAAATATAATTTCCGCCATATTTGTGTGTATAGTAATTATTAAAAAAAAATACCCTAAATGCGGTATTATTTAAAAATCTGTTATATAACAATACTATTTTATATAATAAGAACTTAATTTAAGATTATTTATGAAATTTATTATATTCTTCAACTAAATTTTTAATGTAATATACGAATCACTGAAATATACGAATGATTTCCGTTATTTATTTTTAGTGTTTTCAGTATGGAGGGTAGAGTATCAGGAGAAGTATCTCCATATATAAAAAATGGCCCCAAAAGTGGATGAAATTAAGATGGCGCTAGTGTAGTAAAATTCTTAAATTTAAAATTAAGCGCTGAAAATTTTAAAACTGAAACAACAGTTTTTATTGTTTTTAACAGTTTTAATTGTTATATTTAATTCAATTTTTATTGTTTTTATATTTAATTCAATTTTTATTGTTTTTAACAGTTAGTATTTCCCTTTAGCATACTTCACTTCACTTATAATTGCTAAGTTCAGATCGAACCCTGATTGCTTATCAGCGCCGTTCTGGTTACTTATTGAACTATTATTTCATCAAATTCAGGGGCCACTTTTTCGATTCAAGTCCCATAAGAGATACTCCTCCTGACCTCTACCCTCCATAGTTTTCAGCTAGCAACTAACTTCACTACAGTGCCACCAACATAGAGTAAACAAGTTACCAAGCGCCCTAAAAAAATTTGATCACGTGGGTATCGATATATAATGAAAGGCCGGTATAGTAAGTTACTCTAATATCAAAATAACAATAAGGAAAAGAGACAGAAACTAAGTTCGTCTAATTTTGCTTCATTTGTTGTGTTCGTTTGACGAGGTCAGACCATTTTTAGTTGATTCCACATATATAATTTGTATAACTAAGTGACACTCATAATTCGCAACAAAAAACGTCGCATAGGTATGTAATCAACTACAGCAGACAGTTTTATTATATCACACCTGATCTTAAAAAATTAAATGTAATGGCTCACAATGTCTGTAGAATTTGTTAGACAAGGCTATGTCTGACAAGCTACTGATGTATAAATTTTTCAAGCATTGGCAGGCGCGATTTTTGCAAATCATTACATAGCTTTTTTTTTTTAAAAAAGTCCATTACTGTTTTTAACTAGTGTGCAAATTTTATCATATTGAAAATTCCATTTAACCTTATAATTATCAAGTATAAATTTTTACATTTAATTATTTGCGCGTTATCAAATAATTGGCTTACGAAATGGTTACCATAGTTTAGTTATGCTCAAGTTAAGCTAAGGTTACAATCATAAAATTATTTATTAAACCTGAACGCGTCTATATTGATTTCAGTAGTCTATATAGATTTCAATTTTAGCTATTTCAGTACGCTCTTTCAGGCGGGGGCGAACTGATATAGTATTTCCTGACAGTAAACATGCAGAAATGTTGCTACACGTCCCTTCAGGTGGAGACGATTTGAATTAGCATTTCCAGACGGTAAATACGCAGAAATACTGCTTCAATACATTTCAGATGGTGACGTGTTGCAGTAGAATTTCTAATTTATAATGCAGTTAAATACCCTAGAAATCCTCATCCGTTTTGTCAAGCCATCCAACGAACCATGTATCAAACCAGTTCGGTAAGTGCGAATCGGACTCGCGCACCGAGGGTTACGTATAATATCTGTGTTATATCTATATTCTATAATCTGTATTATAGGCAGCGTGCGAAGTATATGGTGGGGACAATTAAATCGATTGTAGCGTGAGTAGTGAAGAAAACAAGCATTAATACAGGCTCATATGTGTTTATAGTATTATAAAAAATATAAAATAAAAATATTTACATTGATTCACTTTGATTATAAACGCAGTTGCAACTAATATGTCATTCCTTATTTATCTGTCAACAGTATTAACGTCTACACGTTAATCCATAAATACAAAATACGGTACTTGACTGTATTTAAAATTTCTGTCAAATGTTAAATAATTCTATGCATTATCATTACATATATCCAGTTCTAATGATGAAACATAAAAAAAATTGATAACTATTTAGAAATTTTATTTTGAAAATCGCCATTTTTCAACAAATATTCAAATTAGTGAAAACGCGCCACTTCTTGAAAATGACGTAACATTTTGTAGCTAGATATGTCGATTTTGATAATTTTTATCGGTGAGATGAAATTGTGTTTTCTTTTGAATATTTCTATTAGCTTATATATATATATATATATATATATATATATATATATATATATATATATATATATATATATATATATATATATATATATATATATATATATATATATATATATATATATATATATAGTAATAATAATTGGCCAGAATTCAAATACATACTTGCTTTTACTTCGACATTTTATGAATATAATCAAAGTTTTGAGGTTATAAATATTGATATTGACGTTTAGTTGCTTCAAACTGTGACGTCACTATAGTGAGGTGCTTTTCCCGCCTTTTTCTCATTTAAAATTGTAGGGCTACTTTTTTTGATAATTTTTTACAGAATCTGTCGAAAATAAGAAAAATCAATCACTTAATTGATATAGAAAAAAAAACGCCGTGAGCAGCGGGGCCCCATCACGGTAGTCGAATTTTCCCCTTCATCTTCGGTATTGAATGTCTACAAGCGAAATGTGATTGAAGGTCTACAACCGAATTGTCATTTTGTTGGTTTCAAAACTGGTGATGAGTGTTCGGCTGATCGAGGCTTTAAAAAAAGGTTTTAAGTATTTAAGGGCTGTATCTCAGTAAATTTCAATTTTGTGCCGAAAACAGGTAGCAGAAAAAAAGCCAACACAATTCGTACGAGGACATTCCTGCCCATGTTTATCCGCTAATTGCCTTTATGTTTTAGTTTTAAAAATTAAAAAAGGACCTTAAATAGTAAACTGGAAGGCCTTTATAAAGATATTTTTTCTTTCCAAAAAAATCCAAAATTTCTATTTTATAAATACTAAAAATCCAAAATTCCTAATTTATAAATAAACAGTGACTTTAATAACATTTTTAAATTACTTTTTATTACTCATGCGGGAGAAGTACTAACTTGGCGCACATATTTCTGTACGCAAAATGGCTGTTTGCCAACTGTACTCTTCCCGCATAATTTTTTGCGTCTGGAAAGTAACTTTCCACACGCAAATTGACAATAAAACACGCAAAATTTAATCAAAACACGCAAAGCCGCCTCTTAATTTTTCATTTAATAAATATTTCATAATTATTTCTATAGAAACCACCAACAAAGTAATTTAAACGATAATTAATTCAGAAAAAAAAGACGAACACTCAAAAATATTATTTTAAAAAGTAATATAAATGTCAAAAATAATGATAATAATAGAAAAAAGTATGTGAAATTCGTAATAAAAAATAGTATGTGCAACTCGTGCGGGATTGTCGATTGCCCTACTCAAGCGAATGAGCGCACTCACTACGTTCGTGCGCTCAACTTCGCTTTCGTGGGCAATCGACAATTTCCCGCACTTATTGCACAATATACTATAATATGTATGTATTTCATTTGTCATAAAAGTAAGTTCACTTTTTTTTAAATTTTTTAAAATTACTATTCGCCTACTTGTATTTAGAATAAACATAATGCTTTTAAAACACATTTAACAATAGCATTCAATTCCGATGTAAAAATGGGAGAAGTGGGGGGGAAAAGTGATGCGGACTCCCTACAAGGTACTAGCTGGATACTAACTGAATACACGTACAAAATTTCAGCCCTCTAGGTTTTCTTATGGAGTCTCTAGACGTGTTAGAAAACAAGCAAAAAAATTAAGAAAATATTGGCGTAAAAATCGTGGGGGTAAGGGTTAAAAGTTGAAACCTCCAAAAAACAGTGTCTGGCTATTAGCTTAACCTGTACACCAAATTTCAGCCCTCTAGGTTTATTTGGGGAGATTTTGACCCGAACGAAACTGTTAAAAAACAAGAAAAATCATGTTCTTTTGGGTATAAAAATGGTGGGGGTAGGGGTTAAAAGTCGAGACCCCCAAAAGGCACCCCCTTGATACTAACTCAATCCGAATACAAAATTTCAGCCCTCTAGGTTTATTCGGGTGACCTGTGCGAGTGGTACAAACTTCGAAAACGTCGAAAATGCATGAAATTGTAGCTTAAAAATGAGGTGGGTGGAGGTAAAATATTAAAACCTCCAAAAAGCACAACCTAGGTACGAACCTTATCAACACACCAAATTTCAACCCTCTACGTTAATTCTGGGGGGCTGGGGGCCTGTTAGATCCAGCGAAAATCGTTTTCCCCCCCTCTACTCCCAACATATCATCCTAGGAAGCTGAATTTTGGATATGTTGTAGATAATTGACCGAAACATTATTTAAAACCGGTTTGGAAAAGTTTTATTGCTTTTCCGCCCCCCACCACCCCCTTAAAGGTCGGGTCAGAAAAAAAATTTGCCCAAAATTTGACCCCACTTTGATAGTATGAGGTGCCTCGAAAATGAGCCCCATTTACCAAATTTCATCTCTTAACTTCCATAGGGGGGCCCTACACAAATTAAAAGGTGGCGGGAAAATATATATATATATATATATATATATATATATATATATATATATATATATATATATATATATCAGACATTTTTTTTTCTACATATTCGTGTTCTACGGGTCCGAAAACGGATAGCGCCCCTACTCTCGCCTCTCGCAGCTCTTATCGTATAGACTGTATAAGTCTAATTTTTCGGAGAAAATTCGACTAACAATGCTTTTAGAATATTTTTGTAACTTCAGTCAAGTACCCTATTAAAAATATTTGATGTATTTTAACTCACATAGTCACATGAAATAATGTTTCATAAGCAGTTAAAGTTATTGATGTTTGTCTTATGACTCTACATTAAACTAAATGACTTATGCCAGCATTTCTTAATTCTCGAATTTCCCTGACGTACTTCACCGGCACCAGCAACTTAGTCCGAGGTTGGAAGGAAATACTGTCTTGATAATTATATCCATATTAACGTCGAAAATTGTTTAATTACTTTTTTAATATAACTGTTATACTTCATCCAGTATTTTATTGTTCAAACTGAACAAATCAAATTGTTCAAATTTATTTATAAAAAAAATTAATTGTAAATAGCAAACATTTGTATTCAGATTTTACGGTTTGTTTAAAAATATTTTAAATTTATTTATTTCGGTTACCATTATTTATATTCGTTAATGAGCCCGGAAAAATGTATATTATAGATGTCGTTGCCATCACGCACTCAGCCTATACAGTCTGTTTAAATGAATGACAGCTATATACATAAAAATTGATACTATATTATGTGTATATCTGTATGTATACCATACATTATCCCTATTGTAAGTTTTAGAAATCTGACACGTATTATCTCGAAAACTAAGCAGGATATCGAAAAAAGTTATTTTTCCTTTTTTGTTCTACTTATAAAATTCTATGAGAATCTGCCTTTAGTTTCTGTTACCATGGTGACAGAAACTTTTTAGCGTCGTCTGTATTCAAAGAGTTAAAAAATACACTTCCGGTCCGTGTTTCCAAAAATTAGTTCAGAAAGTAGTTTCTCAGACCAAAAAGAGTATATAAATGAAGTTTGAATCTCAAAAAGAATCTACTCAATTTTAGTAGATTCTATTTGTGAAATGGAGAAGTCTACCAATATTTTTTATGGCTAAAAATTAAAATTAAAATCAAACAAAAGTGTAAAATAAACATTAAGGTATCTCAACAACTAACAAAGTTACGGAACTTTAAAGTTGCACTTTACATAGATACATAGTTCTATTTCATCTGATACAGATCTGTGACGTCATCTTTGCTACGGGATTGCAAATAGAGCGAGGAGTCTTTTTTTAATGAACTTTAAATAATGCTGGTAAATACGTTAATTACTACGGATACGACGATTTTGAAATTTTTATCTTTTATAAATTCAATATTTTAACGTTCTAAATTGTCATTTTTTTTTAACTTTAGAACATTGATAAATATATAAAACAAAAATATTTTTTAAAAAATATTAAATCCATGGTAATTCAATATAATTTACTTAAAAAAAATATTGTATAAAAGACATTCGGTGTCCAGTTGTGCGGATATATTTGACGTCACAATTGAATTGGAAATCAGTCATTCCGCTTTAAACTTTGATCTTCTATTTCTCTATTATTTGTTAACGGATCTCAAAAATTTTTTCACCGGTTTATTAGTTTTGGTCTATACTTTAGTTAAATGCAACTATATATTACATTATCCACACTACGAGACTTCTCCATTGGTAAAAAAACTACACACACCGGCATAATTAGCGGAACATAAAAAAAATTTAAACACCTATTTATTAAACAAAGTTGGCGTTTTTTTTTTTTTCATTTTTACTTAAAATAATATTGAAGTAGCGAATCAATTGACTTTTCATAGAATTGTTTTTATTTATTATTGATGCAAATCTTTTTAAGAGGTCTGTCACTTTCGAATTCAAATGCTACTTCTTCTCAATGTGGTGGAGCTTCAGTCTGCCGTAATTGAAGAATGGCAAAGACTGTCCCAGGAGACTATAGATAACATCATTTTGAGTATAGAAAGACGAATGGAAGCTTTGATAAGAGCACGGGAGGAACCAGGCGGGATTAAAACGCTGTGTTTCATTTTCTATTTGTTAAATAATCTTTAACTTAAATTATTCTTAGACGACATAAGATTCCAAAAATTTGCCGTTTTATATGGTTACTTGTTTTGCTACCAAAAATAAAAGTATATCGACTTGTGAACATGTAATTTTAAGTGAATAATTAAATAAGATTAATATTTCCCAGAAATTAAATGGTTTGTTTGATTTTTGCAGATATTTTGTATGTTCCGCTAATTCTGCCGGTGTGTGTATTATAATAAATGTATTATGGGCGCAAATCAAAAAGAACTTTTTTACCTACATCTGCATTTATCTTTGTCTATTAATAAATAGAAGTTTACTCACCCGCTCATATAAAAACATAACTACTTCGTTTGGTTGGTAACTATGTAAATAATACAATTTGTGTTCCCTTCACCACAGTTTCTGGAGGTCTTTTGTGCTTGCGCCCATAATATGTATAATAAGTGTATCATATTACTTAATGTATATTTTAAATTTTTAGATACTCCAGTATGCCCGGAGCTAGAAAATGTTTGCTGTGTAATAACAGGGGAAAGTTACATTCTTTTCCTTCCAACGAAGAAAAGTAATTAATTTTTTCTACATGTTTTTGCATGACTATAAAATCAACTTACGGTGCTATTATAGTAGGCGATATATTAACTTACATTCACATTCTTATAAACTTATAGCGGGGCAGTAATAATTGAAAATTCATAAGAATCGTGCACTTTATGCCAAGTTTTGAAATTTGGTATAGTCTTAGGTATGGTCTTAAAGTTTTATGAAACCATCGCAAGCAACTTGTGAGAGACCTCTGGTGGCCTGTTTGCTATAGATGGGCTTCCATTAGACACAAAATGTTGAGTAATACCACTTTTTGTAGGTTCTAGGATACGAGGAATTCATCTTTCAAGTCTAATTTGTGTTTCAAAATCAATTTCTAGGTCATTTCGTATTTTAATATGGCCAATGTAAGGTAAAGAAACAATTTTGTTCATTAATTCAGTGTAATTTAATAATTACAAAATATAAAGAAACATGAATGGTTGACACAAATCAGTGGTGGATCCAGAGAGGCGGTCGCGGAGGTCATGATCCCACTGAACTGAAAATGTTTGAAATGTTTGTTACATATTTTTATAATTACGTTAATACAAAATTCAAACAAATAAAAGTAAACAAATTTTCAAATTTCAAACAAACAAATTTAGTGATTAATATTAGCGAATTCCGAAAACTCGATATTCAGCTATTACAGCCGTTATTATGACGCAATCTGAGGCCGAGACTATAACAGAAATATGTTTTGAGGTCCGTAGAATTGTATATATATATATATATATATATATATATATATATATATATATATATATATATATATATATATATATATATATATATATATATATATATTCGAGAGTTATCGTGGGAACACACACACACATATATATATATATATATATATATATATATATATATATATATATATATGTGTGTGTGTGTGTGTGTGTGTGTGTGTGTGTGTGTGTGTGTGTGTGTGTGTGTTCCCACGATAACTCTCGAACGAAACGTCTAATGCTTATGAAATTTTGTGTGCGAACTGGATTCTAAATTGGCTTGGATAAGTTCGTTAGCCAGACACGTCGGATGCCCAGAAGTAAGTTTTCTGGCCATTTTTTATCATTCGATCCTATCATAAGACAGTTCGATTTTTACATCGTTGAAAAGGAAAAAAAATTATGAAGAAAATGTTCTTATAATTTTCTTTCTATGTTAAGTAGTTTTCGAGAAAATCGTAATTTTTCACTTTTGCCTTATTTTGTTCTCTTTGTCATTGTAATAAGTAATTTATATTTCTGTCTCAGTTCCTTATCAAATAGAGAAAAATTTCATTTTTTTTACGTGAAACAAACGGTAGTCATTCAAAATCTATGTATTATAAATACCATATCTCTGTCTCATTTTTTTAAATTAAAATTAATCAGATATTTTAAGCATATGTTATGAAGATTTTTTTTTTATTGAATTTTAAATGAACAAGATAATGAAGGTAATGTCATGATATATTATTATTAAATACCGTCAGTTGGGGCGAATGTAAACGAGTTTTTCAGTTTTTTGGCAATAAATTGTTTAGAGTTTATCTAAAAAATTGTAAAAAAATAATTTAAATGCTTTAATATCACGAGCATATAGGGCAGTAATAAAAATATCAAAGTTGGTACTGCAATATATTTTTTTGTTTTTTTTGTTTTATAGTGTCTAGGTTCGCCCGTATGTGTGGGGCGAATCGAGACAGTGCTTTCTTTGCAATATAAATCACATTCAGTCATGCATATGGGTAAAATCGGACATAAAAAGAAAAATAGCTGAATTTCCAATCTGAAAATTCGCTAAACTAAATAACTGCATTAGCGAATGGCTTTTGATGAGTGGAATAAAACATTTTGGATTTAAATGAATTTTATTTCGATTTGCCTTTGAGTCTATCATGCAAGGTCGATTTGGGAACATGGAAATATTCAGCAGCTTGTCTGAGCGATTTTCTTTTATTTTTAATTTCTTTTATTTTTAATTTTAGACTACACTCTTAATTTTTAAGTTCAACCAGCTACTAACTTGAAATTTAAGTTTATTAATATTACAATCAAAATACACAATTAATCTGTTTCCATCATAAAAGTCATAAGTACTGAAATAAAAATATACCAAAACTGTTCATGTCTTTAATTTTGATGTGCCAAGTTAGTGTGAATAGTTTAAAAACAACTAATTATTTAATTTTTACATCGAATAGTACTAAAATATTGGTATATTTTATTTCAGTACTTATGACTTTTGTGATGGCAACAGATTAATTGTGTATTTTGATTGTAATATTAATAAACTTAAATTTCAAGTTAGTAGATAGTTGAACTTAAAAATTAAGAGTGTAGTCTTGCAGTGCTACATAAATAGTAGTCGTCTAAGTACGTCCGTTTTCATAATGTACTGGGTGATACGGAAAAAACGGAAGAATATAGGAAAATTTATTATTGGTTTTAGTTGGCTATGATTCTGTATTTTACATTAATTTTTAATTCTAAACAACTTTTCCCTGTAAAATTTTTGTCAAGTTTCAATAATTAGGGTACTTTACTCTTACGCCAATTTCACATTCTAAAGTCCAGCCTGTATACAATAGAGTTTGTTCAAATTTTGATGGGTGCATTTTTATTTTAAGAAGATGCACCAACTTGTAGTAAGAATAAAATTTTCTGAGAAACTTAGTATAGAAAAGTTTTCCATATGTTGCCACCTTCGTGAATGACACTGTATAACTGCTTTTTTTCTACAGAAGTTTCTTTACAAGATTTCAAAACGCGCGTTTTTTTAAAAAATTATAAACAATGCGCCTGTAAAATAACAAAATACAAAGATGTCACGTTCACCACTTTTCTTTGATGACTAACTCATAACTGACAAAATTCAGTAGCATAAATTGATCTATGACCTTGTACGGTCATAACACTGACGAAGAAATATCAAGAGGCAGCTCTGTCTAGATTCGCCCCAACTGATGGTATAATAGAAAAATAACATAATAATAATGTTTATGTACGACTGAATCATAAAAGCCTATTTTATTACATTGTTAAGAGATATAAAAAGTATTACTTTTTGGCACTAGTTGCATAATGAAAAGCAAAAAGCACTAGTGCCATAAAGAATAGTCTACTTGATAAATTTTAATTTCAATTTTACAATAAACAGAAAACTCACTAACTTTATTTGTATATCATATTTACAAATGTTGGTATAATTAATATTAATTACACAATCTGAACTATTATTAATATTTATTCCAAGCAGCTTTTTCTCCTTTCTTTTTCAAATATTAATAAGTTTTGTTGAAAAATTTTTTAAAAATGCTCCAATATTTTATTAGCTTTAGATGACAGATAATAACCAAAGCATACTTTAAACATAATAAATTTGTTTATGCCATCTATATATAAAATACATTTTTTATTTAAAGAATAGACGTGAGATTTATAAATTCGATTTTTGTCGACAACTAGGAATTTTAACAGTCATACATAAAGCTTTGTATGCAACTTGTACATAATTTGACTTTATGAACTCGCCTTTTTTTATTGGCCTCGCTCGCAAGCTCGCTCAGCCATAAACACGGCTCGTTCATAAAGATCTTCATTATGTACTTGTTGCATAAATAGCTATTATATGCCAGGAAAAAAATTTTAAAGAACTGGATCGATTTTGAAAATTTTTTCACTATTAATCATTAATGTTAGAAAGCTAAACAATTTTAAATGGACTTAAGGTATCTTATATGAGATCCGTTAGGCTATTGGGGACCTAAAAATGCCAAAAATTAACTACTCAATCGATTTTAAAAATTTTTTCACCGTTAGTAAGCTAAAATACTTGAATTAGTTAAATTATTAAATGATGTCCGCAAGACCCTCACGGACTCCCATAAGTTATATGACCCGCCAGGGTCCATTGATCCCATAATTGTAAAAAAAAAAAAAGCCGACCAGTTTTGAAAATTTTTTCACTGTCAAAGATCTAAGCTATTTTAGATAGATATAGATTACGTAATGTAAGGTCCGCCAAGGTCTATGGACCCAAAAGTGTCAAAAATAAACTAACTGACCGATCTTGAAAATTTTTTCACTGTTAGAGAGCTGAACTATTTTAGAAAGATATAGATTACCTTATGCAAGGTCCGCTAAGGTCCACTGGATCTAGAAGTGTCAAAAATAAAATAAGCGACTGATTTTGAAAATTTTTTCATTGTCAAAGAGCTAAGCTATTTTAGGTAGATATAGAATACGTAATGTAAGGTCCGCCAGGGTCCATTGGACCCAAAAGTGTCAACAATAAACTAACCAACCGATTTTGAAAATTTTTTCGCTGTTAGAGAGCTAAACTATTTTAGATAGATATAGATTACGTTATGTAAGGTCCGACAGAGTCCATGGGACCCAGAAGTGTCAAAGATAAAATAACTGACCGATTTTGAAAATTTTTTCACTATTGCAGAGGTAAACTATTTTAGATAAGTACAGTATATTATCTGAGATCCACAACTGTCCTGCGGATGCAAATGCGGCATAGAAAACTACAAAACGGGTTTTAAAAATACTTTTACTGTTAGAAAGATAAAATATCCTATATATAAAAACCTTACATACGACAGTCCAACTTCAGAACCACTTACTGTGAGATTATTACCCACTGTCAGTGTGTTAATATTAAAAATGAGTGTATGTTATCAAGTATGTAATTTAAGAGGGTGACTCACCCCCTCTCCAATGTTGCTCAAACTGAATTTTGAAATCGAAAATTTCATTTCTACGTTATTCTAAATGTCTTAAACTATTTTCCATGAAGAAAAACTTCTTGAACTACCCCAGTAGTACGACTATTCGACACAGTCAATCCTTAGTTAACCAGCCCTAGACTTAACATTAGGACATTGAGCAAAAACAGGTCAATTAGATTTTTTGACGTAGATTTCAAATCTGTAAATAAAATTTTTATATTGTTTAATTTTCACCCCCTTTTGCAATATTAACCCCTAAATTTTAACCCCCAACCACCCCTGTTGATGTAATTTGAACAAATTTAATATCAATAGATAGCTCTCTAAAAGAGCAATATCGCCAATTTAAACTTTTGCTCTATCTCTTACCGTTTTCGAGATATTTAAAAAATTAAATTTTTACCCCAATTTTTGGAGGGCTATTTCACCCCTTCAAACCGTTTTTCCGCCGATAAAAAAAATAACTCGGTTATTTTTTAGTGTTCTACAACATATCTAAGTTTCATCAAAATCGATAGGTCCGGCCTCGGGCCCTTTACTTGTTAGATGAGTTCCGCCAGTGCCCAGTATTTGGAAATTCGCTATGTTATGCAGATGCTGCGACAGGTGTATTTTAAAATTCAGATAAGACTTGAATTTGTGTTTTCTAGTTAATGTATGCGTAGAAAATATTATGCATATAGAAGCCCTTATATTTTAAAGGACTAAGGGCCAATATTATAAAGCAAAAGATAACGGTCTGTTAGCTAACAGACTGTTAAATCTAACAAACTGTTAAACTAAAACTGGATATTATAAAACTAATTGTTCAGTTAGTTAGTTAACAAGAAATTAAACTAAAATACCCAAAACTACATTCCAGTTTGAAATTTGAAACCATAGCTACCCGTACGACAATTATAAAATTGATAAAAATAAAACTAATCAAAGTAAAAAGTTCAAAATACAATGGAATCGAAAAAAAGAGATCGTGACCGAAATTTTATTGAAGATGAAAAATATAATTTATTAGAAATACTTAGAAAATATTTAAAAATAACTGAATGCAATGAGACTGACGATATAAACAATAAAATAAAAAATAAAAGAATTGTCAAAAATTCTGCTGTCGTAGCCCGTAGATACCTCCTGCTAATCGAGCAACTACATCCATAATGTGCAACTGAACGTCGCAAACTATTTTAGTGTTAATGGAATTAAAACCTTTTCTATTTCTAAACACTTCAGCACGATTTTCATCTGGTGACTGAATTTTAATATAGGTACAATCAGTTGCACCACATACATTTAAAAATTGTGCAGTATTATAAAAATGTGCACAGACGTTACGTTTTTCCTGACTTGTAAGTAGTTAACATTTCAATAAATTCATTTTTAATGAAGCGATGTAATAATTCTATCCAGTTACCGTACTCACATTAAAGTTATTTGTAATAACTTGCTGAAACGACCTAGTAGCATAAAATCTTAATGTTATCAGCAACTGGTTCATTGCTGAAATTGAACACTTTCGGGAAGTTGTCGATTTGATGTTATTTTCAGTTTTTTCTGAAACATACATTGTTACTTCTTTAGTCAATCGAAATCGAAGTTTAAATTCTGCATCACTTAACGTCTCAAATGGATTCGCACGATTGCGAAAAATTCTAGGCAATTGTATCCTAATTTAACTCGCAGTCTTTATCCTAATCAGAAATTGAATATACTGATGAAATCGATGAAATTGAAAACATCTTATTAGTCTGTAACCTGTGACTTCAAAAGTTATTGACGTTAAAGTCTGCTTGTCAAAAAAGTAGTTGTCAAAAATAAAAATTTTCATTTAACATCCAGTTAAATATTTAAAGGAGCAAAATGAATTGGTTAGTGATATAACGGATCTTTAAATTTAACTGAGTTTTATAATATCCAAAGCCTCTGTTAAATTAGTTTAACAGAGCGTTAAATTTAACTGTCGGTTAAAATAGTTTTATAATATTGGCCCATAATTTATTTTTTTTAATAAAGCGTCTTACTGGACTAGCTCTACTGAATATATATCGGGACATTGAAATTGACCCTCATAATGTTGACCCTCATTTTTAAATTATACGATTCCATTTCTTTAGTACAAATATTCGTAATTGCAACTTTTCCAAAATGGTAAATCTATATTTTATTTGTTGTATAGAATTTGTTTATAGGTTTCACATAAAAAAAAAATTACATACAAATTTCGACACTCCTTGTTAAATTTGCAATAACGAATAAAGTGTTAAGTCATAAAAATTGACCCCCCCCCAGAGGCGTAGTGAGAGGGGTGCAAGGGGTACTATCATGACCCGGGCGCCACTTTGAGAGGGGCGTCAAAGGCTAATAGGAGGGGCGCTATTACTCTAATTTTTTTGTGTTTGTCATTAGAATTTTGTTACGTGAAAGTGTAGGGGAATTACGAAATCTTGCGTAGTTTAGAAGTTATCTGTGATAAGTATTAAGGTGCAATGACTTTTTAAACCTTTATATCTCGTAAACTATTACATATATTCAAATAAACTAAAAACCGTTGAGTAGGTCTAAGTTAGTACTATAATATATATTTCTTTCAAATTTTTCCGCTGGTAAAAGTGGTAAACAATCATCGAAAATTCGAGAAAAAAATAAATACCCCTGTCGCAGCATCCTGTATAACATAGCGAATTTCCTACGACTAGGCTACTACAGTTTAAGGTACTATTAGTGAGTGAAATAAAAAAAAACTCTTTTTAAATGTTTAATTTTTTTTTTTAAGTGAAAAATTTATTTTTAGGGCTGTTTTTTTACAGATCTGTATTTATCAAAAAATGTTTTCCTTATAATTTTGTTCTCTAGTACAGAGGGCGTTGAAATTAACGTAAAAGAAAGAAAAATACAGCCCAAATCTGTACAAATAATAGAGCCTCTCTGGTACGTCCGGAAAAAAATTATATTACGTTAGCATAGACATATGTAATTGTGCATCTACCACCAACACCAAAAGTAAAGCGTTTTTTTGAAAAATGGTGCGTATTTGAAAAAAAAGTTTTAAAACAGCCTCATTTTTCCGCATTTTTGTGTCTAAACAGGAAAAAAAGGAAAAAAATCACCAGGTTGGTGGGGGGATGCAAAATGGGCATAATACTAAACAAATTGAGCCAAGTTTTATTAAAATTGGATAAAAAGTTTTTGAGCTAGGATTTGCGCAAATTTTGTGTAAAACAAGTTTAAAGTTTTTTAGAAATAAATTGTTACTTATATTTTATAAAATATTTATAGAAAGTCGTGGATTTACCAGCAGGCTAAGTAGGCCGGAGCCTAGGGCCGCAGATTTTAGGGGCGGAAAATTTGGCTAAAAAGGGCGGCAAAATGTAGAATTTGAGGTTTTTTTTGTTCGTCACTTACATTTTTTAAGAAAAAGTGTTAAAACGTTATTAAGAATTTTTTTTAGCTTTTTAGAGGCGGTATTTTTCGAGGAGGCTAGAGCGGCACTTAGGGTAAATCCGCCACTGTTTATAGATAAACATATTAGTAGCTAATCAGCCAATCCGAGACCGTATAGTAATCCATAAGTAATTTCAAATTTTTCTTCCTATAGTTCCTCTTCTTGCTTTTGCGTTGTCCGGCCATTCGGTATTACGCAGCGTCGAATTTTGACTTGAAATTTTAATCACATATTCTCCGCACATTTCTAAACTCCTTTCTGAAAGAAAAAAAAAATGATACATATTTTTTTTAAATTCACTAATAGTACCTTAAGCAGTTACATGTTTTTTTTTTCTTTTTTTTTAGCAAAGAAAATACACTGTTTTGTCGACTTTTTTTGCAATATAAGAATAGTATGTTATACACTAGGGGACTAAAGTGTGAGTTTTAATCTCGAGTGTGAAGTTTGTTACCAGAGGGCCTGTAAAGGCCCGAGGGCAACAAATCACACGAGGGATGAAGAAAACACTTTAGTCCTGTGGTGTATACATATACTATTTTTTGCAATTCCGGATAATTTAAAATTATAAAACTTAAAAAAAATTACTTAAATGTCATTCAAATTGTATGTAATAATATTCCATCAAGTATACTTTGGATAAATCAATCGAATTGTACAATACAATATATGTAAATGTTTGTCTCTCTCTACAAGTTTGAATTTGTTTATTATTTTCAATTACCTAGCAACGCTATTTAATTTAAGCTAAATTTCTGTAAATTGTGCTTGCTGATTGGTTTAAAAGTGGGAGCAAAGCTTTAAGGAAAGGATAAAATATATAAATGTTTATTTTTGATTTTTAATTATATTATGTTGGGAAGAAATTTCGAAAGAGGCCCGGTAAGAGGGCGACGTTTTTTTCTTTTTACTCGTCAATACTGTTTTTGGGAGAAAATGTCGGATCCAAACGGAGAGCCCACAAGTTGAATAAGGGGCTTCGAAAACGTTTTGACGAAGTTTTCTTTTTTTTACTTGAATTTCTACGACATCTCTAGTATGTATGTAAATATTTGTATAATATGTAAATACTTTTAATGACTATGTTTAATTGTATACTATTATATTTTAGCGAATTTCCAAAAGTGAAACTGGAAATACGCTATTACAGTAGGTGTCATGACGGGACCTAAGCCCGGGATCATAACAGAAATGTGTTTTGAGGTCCCTAGAATACGAAAATTATATTCACTAAAATTTATATATAAATTATATATATATATATATATATATATATATATATATATATATATATATATATATATATATATATATATATATATGTGTCGCCACGATAACTCTCGAACGAAACGTCTAATGCTTATGAAATTTTGTGTGCGGACTGGATTCTGAATTCGCTCGGCTAAGTTCGTTAGCCAGACACGTCGGATGCCCAGAAGTAGGTTTTCTGGCCATTTTTTATCATTCGATCCTATCATAAGACAGTTCGATTTTTACATCGTTGAAAAGGAAAAAAAAAATTATGAAGAAAATATTCTTATAATTTTCTTTCTATTTTAATTATTTTTCGAGAAAATGTAAATTTTCACCATTATATTATTAGTTTTCTTTCTTTGTTAGTCTAATAAGTAATTTATATTTATATCTCAGTTCTTTATGAAGTATAAAAATATTTCACTTTTTTATTAAAGAATTTTGTGAGAACAAGTGAAGTCTATTCACATACATGTGTTATAACACAAATACACGTATAGAGTTTTGTTTCTCATTTATTGCATTATAATTAGCATGGTTCTATCTCATGTTGAAAAATGTAAATTAAACAGATTTTCTAAGCTAATGTAATGAAGAATTTTTTTTTTTTTTTATTGAATTTTTAAGTAAACAAGAAATTGAAGATTATGTTATGATATAATATTATTAAATATGATACAAAACAAAATATGTACAATGTACATATGTATGCACGGAAAAATATTTTGAATCGATTTTGAAAATTTTTTCACTAATAATTAATAATGTTAAAAAATTAAACCATTTCAAATGGATTTAAGGTATTTTATGTGAGGTCAAGGTTTTCGGGACCTAAAAAGGCCAGAAATTAATTAACCAATCGGTTTTAAAAATTTTTTCACAATTAGTAAGATAAAGTATTTGAATTAATTAATTAAATGATGTCCGCAAGAAGCTTACGGACTGCCATAAGTTATATGAGATCCTTAGAACCCTTTTCTTACTGTTAGAGTACTAGACTTGTATGAGTTTCGCCAGGATTTACTGATCCCATAATTGTAAAAAATAAACTAAACGACCAATTTTAAAAATTTCTTCACTGTTACAGAGCTAAACTATTTTAGATAGATTTAGAATACATTATGTAAGGTCCGCCAGGGTCCACAGGACCCAAAAGTGTCAAAAATAAACTAACTGACCGATTTTGAAAATTTTTTCACTGTTACAGAGCTAAACTATTTTAGATAAATATCGATTACGTTATGTAAGGTCCGCCTGGGTCCATAGGACCCAAAAGTGTCAAAAATAAACTGACCGATTTTGAAAATTTTTTCACTGTTACAGAGCTAAACTGTTTTAGATAAATATAGATTCCGTTATGTAAGGTCTGCCAGCGTCCATAGGATCCAGAAGTGTCAAAAATAAACTAACTGACCGATTTTGAAAATTTTTTCACTGTTACAGAGCTAAACTATTTTAGATAAATATAGATTACGTTATGTAAAGTCTGCCAGGGTCCATCGGATCCAAAAGTGTCAAAAATAAACTAACCGACCGATTTTGAAAATTTTTTCACTGTTGGGGAGCTAAGCTATTTTAGATACCTATAGATTACGTTATGTAAGGTCTGACAGTGTCAGTAGGACCTAAAAGTGTCAAAAATAAAATAACTGACCGATTTTGAAACTTTTTTACTATTACCGAGGTAAACTATTTTAGATAGGTACAGGTTGTGTTATCTGAGATCCACAACTGTCTTGCGGATGCAAATGCGGCGTAGAATGCTACACAACGGGTTTTGAATATATATATATATATATATATATATATATATATATATATATATATATATATATATATATATATATATATATATTACATAAAGTCCGCCTAGAATATACGGTCGAGCTGATTTTTTAATGAGGTCCACCGGGATCTTGCAGATCCGAAAACGCCAGTAATAAGCTATCTAACCGATGCTAAAAAATTTCTCACTGCTAGAGAACTAAATTATTTTAGATGGATACAACTATGCTGCACAAAATTCGTTCGGGTTCTTGGGTCCCTAAAAATACCAAAACTAATTACCCAGCCGATTTTAAAAATTCTTTTACTCTTAGAAAGCTAAACTATTTTAAATAGGTACAGGTCTTAGATGAGATCCGCCAGTGCCCAAGATTTGGAAATTCGCTATGTTATGCAGATGCTGCGACAGGGGTATTATATACCTCATATTAAATTTGTGTTATTAAATATTTTACCTTCAGTTTCCATCCGTCTGTTACAGGCGATTTTTTCTGAAACTATTCGACGTAGAAATTTCGTATTTACACAAAGTATTTATTCACAGAAATATAATGCGGTGGCCCAATTATAAACGTTAAGTTGGATTTTGTTCAGATTCTTATTACAATGAAGAATCACTAAGCAATCTGAAAAAATTCATGAACTTTAGAAATCGGGTATAGATTGAACTAAAATTATTAAAACTGAATTTTCTTACGTAATTTCCTTGATACATTAAAAGAAAGCTTGAAGACACATTTTTCAGTCTAAAAGTTCTTAATGGCAAATTTTATTTTGAGTAGTCAGAATTTTCGGAGAAGTAATAAAAAAGCAGTAGTAAAAATTGTGTGCACTTCGTATACTTAAATTATTTTCCGCTATCTTTAGACAAACACCAGAGATCGGCTAAAATTTTAAAATATAAAGTAATAATGTATAATGAATTCACAATAATTTAGAACTGAATACGTACCTATAGTGATATTTCTTTCAATTTTTACATATTGTCGGCCAAGGTTTTTTTCTTCTTTTAAAAATTACATTCGTCTTTAAGCACCATATATTTTTTCACTCATAATTATAATTTTGTCAAAAATTTTTAAAAACACAAAGTGTGTATTCATTTAACAATTAAAACTGACAATACAAATCGAATTTATTCAAATGTTATTTTACTACGCATGTGCGAACAATAACTTGAATTATGGGAAATGTGGCTAGGATACGTATGTATTATAGTTAATGCCTGAGGAGGTTCGGCGGATACTCAATCCTGGTGAGAACGGAGCAGCTGATAGAGATGAACGCTATGCGTTCCTACTGGGCTCGATCAGTAAAGAATCAGTATGCGCGCGATTGGCTAAAACCTCTAATACTGCCCCGGGGAAAGACGGAGTAAGATACTCGTATCTGAAACGGCTGGACCCAGGCTGTATAGTCCTAACTGAGATCTTCAACCGCTGCTTCCGTGAGGAAAAAACACCACTGGCTTGGGCTGACACCCGCACTGTTCTATTGCATAAGAAGGGTAGCAGGGATGATCTGTCAAACTGGAGACCGCTAACATTAGGAGGAACTATTGCCAAACTTTATGCCGGCGTCATAGCCGACCGTGTCACCTGCTGGGCGAAACTCTCAAACAATATCTCACCAGTGCAGAAGGGATTTCTGGAGTACGAAGGCTGCTTTGAGTATAACTTCGTGGTCCAAAGTGCACTGGATGACGCGCGCCGTGAAGGCAGAGAGATAGCATTGGCGTGGCTTGACCTAGCCAATGCCTTCGGCTCTGTCCCCCACCATCACATCCGGCGGGTATTGGGAGAGATGCAGATGCCCAGCAAGTTGAGAAGTGTGGTAGCTGAGCTTTACTCCAACTCTACCACCACTATTCGCACATCGGCAGGGGAAACTCAGCCGATTCCACTTCGTGCGGGGGTAAAGCAAGGTTGTCCACTGAGTCCTATTATTTTTAACTTGGCAATAGAGCCCCTTGTCAGGGTGGCCTTAGGTTTGGCGGATGATCACGGCTACAAACTTCATGACCATCATTTCTCGGTACTGGCGTATGCCGACGATGTTGTGTTACTCGCCAAAAATGCTGAGTCCTTAAGGAAACTTTTGGACTCAGTAGGATCAATCGCTGAGTGGATGGGTCTAAAGTTCCAACCACCAAAATGCGCCTCACTCCATGTGGATTGCAGACGCCGCCGAACGGTCTATCCCACGGAGTTCACTATCCAAGGAGGTAAATTCACGGTATTAAGAGACGGAGAGGAGTATGAACATCTAGGAGTCCCTACGGGATTCCGTGTATCTCAAACTCCCCTTGAGGCCATTAGCGCCATTAAGGAGGACGCACAAAAGATACATGACTCTCTTCTCGCCCCCTGGCAAAAGCTCGAAGCGGTGAACATGTTCATCCTTTCTCGGCTGGACTTCATTCTGCGTGGCGGCAATGTCGCCAAGGGTCCATTGACTGACGCGGACAAAACGATCAAAAGACTAGCCAAGAAATGGATGAGCCTGCCTCAACGCGGCTCTCCTGAGCTTCTATATATACCATCTCACCAGGGTGGAGCAAATCTTATGCCGTTGGCCGACTCTGCGGACGTGAGCACTGTGGTTCACGCATTTAGACTGCTGTCCTGCAAAGATCACATAGTAAGGGACACGGCTTGGTGCTGCTTGAAACGTGTTGTGAGGAGGCGTATTGGTGCCGATCCATCAGAGGAAATCATGGCCCGATACCTAAGTGGCTCACTGGAAGGTCCCCTTGCCCGAGATGGCGGCGATATATCAAGCCTCTGGACCCAGGCGAGGAATGCTTGTCGCCGCCTGAACACCAGAACAGGGCTAGAGTTTCACTGGTGCCAGGAAAAGCGTGACCTGTCCTTAATTGTCAGCATGCCTGGGCAAACACAGGAGCGTGTGATTGTCCCGGAGACGGCGAGGACCCGGGTAGTGAGAGTGTTACGCGCAAGCGTCCGAGCACACTACCTTGCTAGTCTGCTAAGGAAACCAGATCAGGGAAAGGTATACACTAGTACCCACCAAAGGGAAGCGAGCAACCACTTCCTGTTGAACGGGAGGTACACTAGGTTTTGCGACTATCGATTTGTCCACCGGGCCAGACTCGGCGTTGTCCCATTAAATGGTACGCGTCGATTCGGGGCCGGTGACAAGCGGTGTCGACGCTGTGGCTACGTCAATGAGACGCTGCCGCACGTCATTAACCATTGTACTGTCCATTCAGCAGCGTGGCAAAAACGGCACAATGCCGTACAAGATCGCCTTGCTCGCGCAGCACGCATACCCCCGGGCGCAGTCTTAAACATCAATAGACAAGTGCCCGGCGTACAGAGTAACCTTCGCCCTGATTTGGTGGTCTTGGACGAGACTAACAAGTCGGTACAGATTATCGACATATGCATTCCATTTGAGGGTGCCCCGGACGCCCTGGAGGCAGCTAGGCAGCAGAAGCTCGAAAAATATAACCCACTTGCTGCCGAGCTTACCGCAAAGGGTTACAGGGTCTCATTGGATGCATTTGTCGTGGGCTCGCTCGGCGCTTGGCTTACACAGAACTACCGGGTCACAAAGTCACTGGGCATAGCCTACAAGTACACGCAGACCATGGCACGTTTGATGGTTTCGGACACG
This sequence comes from Brachynemurus nebulosus, assembly GCA_035578155.1. Classification (NCBI taxonomy): domain Eukaryota; kingdom Metazoa; phylum Arthropoda; class Insecta; order Neuroptera; family Myrmeleontidae; genus Brachynemurus; species Brachynemurus nebulosus. Next base: position 3,580,873 of record JAPWDM010000032.1, read on the forward strand.
ATCCGATGGTCACGCGACATATATATAGAACATCTGACCGGACAGAGGTAATACTGGGAATGACCCTCTGACAGCCAAGCACAATGGTAATCGACGGCACGAACACCTGAGCCGTCAACCCCCCCAAAAAGTGTTAGCTTCATAGACTGTTTGTGTTTGTTCTTTTATTCTTTTAATGTAAATTTTAATCTTTTTCTTTAGTATGTAAGTTTTAATATTGTTCTTTATCGATTTTAACTTTTTTTATACTACATTTTGTTTGAGTATTTAAGTTCAGCCATTATATAATTTTTGTATTTTATCATTTTATAATAGTTATTTGTGTATTAAGAGCGGAAAATGGTGCTTTGCCGCTCGATTGAGAATGTTGACAAGCGACGCCGCCAGGCGGAGCGCGTTAATCTCATGAGAGCGGCAAGTCATTTTGTGCTTGAATTACATACAAAATTTTTTCTACAATCTTATAATTTTTTTTTTATTTAAAAAATACTTGAAAAAATAATAATGGACGTTAATATTTACTTTAATATTATAATTTTTGCAGCTTCAGAAATATCTGGAGGTGTATTTGAGAAATCACTGTCACTATTACATATTTCCGTCATATATATATACATATTTTTTTCTTATTATTTATTAATTATAGTTATTTATTATTTTTAATTAATATTTTGCAGTTATTTTGAAATTTAATAAAATAAATATATTTTCACTTGATTACGATAATTTTAGAATCTGTTTATTTGTTACTGTAGAAAATATAAACAACGCCTACCCAATTTGTAATTAAATATACGTTGAGCGAGCGACAAAGTATTACTTTGCCGCTTTAAAGCGCAAAGTAGTACTTCGTTGCTCGGCAACGACAGTCTTCGGCAAATACACATTTTGTGCTCTTTTCACATAGCGCAAAAGCCTACTTTCCACTAAGATTGTAGAAAAAATATTTTAATAGTATTAAATACAGAATATTTAAATAATTTAATTAAAAAAAATTTTTAAATAATAAAATTATTAAAATACTTAATACGTTTATTTAGTCTTGAATGTAATACCGTACATAATGGAATTAAAATTATTTTGTTATTTCAAAGGATTTTAAATTTTACCCCAATTTTAAAATAAGAATATAGTACGTTTATAGACAAAAATTAGATATATTACGCTTATAAATTATTTAAAATTTGATATATAAGAGGAAAAAAGACAGAGAATCATATTTTGAAAATGCTGAAAATTATATTTAATTTTTCTGGAGAACGAAATGATTTAGAAAGGTGACTCAAAGAATCTTTATTTCCTTATTTCGAATTTTCTTGTAATTGGTGCAAAAAAATCTTTTGAATTCTAATGCTATTAACACTTACGGTACCTTTGAGACAAAAAGTGCCGAAAAAATCCACTTCTGGGCATCCGACGTGTCTGGCTGACGAACTCATCCAAGGGTTTGGGACTTTTGACCTTTCCGTCAAATTTCGTAACAATTCCTTTGAGCCAGACCTTTAAGTTTTTGTTAAATTCTATTTTTAAAAAATTTTTGAAATCGCCGAAAAGAACGTCAAATCTACCTAACACCTCGCTGAAATTTACATATCGCGAGCCTAGTGTTACACTGTTCTATGTGACTTTTTTGAGATTTGCACTTTTTCACATATTTGAGTTCTCCATTTCATTATCTATCTATATAAATTTAAATTTAATCAAAATTCCTTAAAGAACGGTAGAAATCAACAAAACATCAAAATTGCATCTCCTAAAAATATAAATAATTTTATTAAAAGTTCTATGTTTCACAAAGAATTTGGATGTTCTAAATTATTTTTTCGTTCAATTTGTTATTGTTTCACATCGTATTTTGATACACTGTAATAAGGTACCTGATTGTATTCAAAATTTATTTTAAATATTAAATAATTTTATGTATTATTACTCGTAAATATATTTAATTTTAGTAGTGATAAATAAAAATATTCTTTAGTTATTTAAAAATTCTACTTTGAAACTGATAAATTTTTAACCTTCATTTAAATGAGTAAAAACGCGCCGTTACATTAGAATGACGTCATATTTTGTAGCAAATATGACAAATATCATGGATAAGATAAGTAACATGTAACTGATGTAAATAGTTACTATAGTTTAATGCATAATTTTTACACGTGTGTTAAATATTATTTCGACTGGACACAATAATTGTAAATATTGCAAAACAAAAAGCCTAACATCTACTGAAAATATGTTTTTGTTAAAAATGTTGTAAAACGTTTCCTAACGTTACAGTAGTGGGAACACATTAATATTTGCTTGCATCAAAATGTGGCGTCATCGCATACGTCACCATGGTGGATCGTTTTTCGCGCCAATTTATTCATTTAAAATTGAACAGTGTTTTTTTTTTACGATTTTCAAAAATTTATTAAAAATTAATTAGTTAATACGTAAAATAACATGCAAGTTATTTTACGTATTAACTAATACGTAACTAACTTTTCCAACTTTAATGTAAAGTCTAAGATTACCTTTATTCATCGAAACAAATTTTTTTGGAAAATAAGGTGTTTTACCCAGTCAGCCTTCATTGTTAAGCGCAGCAGTGTCTATTATTTTAAATACACTGGTTTATCCATAAGCCGATGAACATACATACATACATATAACTTAGTTGTCCACTCAAAGAAATACATACATATATATATATATATATATATATATATATATATATATATATATATATATATATATATATATATATATATATATATATATATATTTACATATATATATATATATATATACACGGTGGTCCAGAATTATGTACCGTAATTGCTAGAGCTGATAGTACGTTAAAAAATAATGATACCTTTTCATGTATGCTTTTGTCCAAAACTTAATAATAAGGGAGATACAACCCTGTAAAGGGGTGAAACGAAAACCATATTTTCCAAACACTTTTGAATAACGGATTGATATTTTAGGGGAACGTATTTTGCATTCGGAGGATTAAACTTATGTTAACAGTTATTCCGTCATCTATGATTAAGGGGTGGTTTTGGGTGACAGGTGTGAGTTATCACGCCTTTTCTTTTTTAATTTGCAATTATTTAAACAAAATTCTTCACAATATGATTCCTCAGACAATTTCACGCAAAAAATGTATACATGTTACATTTCGATAAATAATACCGTTTTCGAGTAATTTAAAGTAGAAGTATTTATTTCCAAATTATCCCCTATTCATTAGTAACGGAATAATTGCTACTATAAATTTAATTATCCTAATGTTCATACGAGCCCCTAAGCAATGAGGCCAGTAATCAAAATCGCTAAAAAAATTCAAAAAAAAAAGAAGTCGGTTTCGTTCCACCCCTCTACATTTTACCCCTCTGCTTTAACTCCCTTATTATTGAGTTTTGGGAAAAAGTGTAGATGAAAAAGTACCATTATTTTGGAACATACTATCAGCTCTAGCAATTACGGTACATAATTCTGGACCACCCTATATATATATATATATATATATATTTATATATATATATATATATATATATATATATATATATATATATATATATATATATATATATATATATTATATATATATATATATATATATTTATATATATATATATACATATATATATATATACATATATATATATATATATATATATATATATATATATATATATATATATATATATATATGTATATATGTATATATTTCTTTGAGTGGACAACTAAGTTATATGTATGTATGTATGTTCATCGGCTTATGGATAAACCAGTGTATTTAAAATAATAGACACTGCTGCGCTTAACAATGAAGGCTGACTGGGTAAAACACCTTATTTTCCAAAAAAAATTGTTTCGATGAATAAAGGTAATCTTAGACTTTACATTAAAATTGGAAAAGTTCCTTTGTTTAATTGTTCCTTTGCTTGAGAATGGTTAAAAGCGACTTTTTTCATGAAAACTGCTGCTTCGTAGCTTTAAAACATTAAGTCTGGCGTAGTAAAAAATGGTTTTTATGAGGCAGACCAATATTTATGATTAGAGGAGGTCTTAAACTTCATTTTAAAAAAAGAAAATAGGAGGTGTTTTGTCGCGGCCCCAAAGGAAGTGTATTTGTTTATAAAAAAAACTCAACGCTACACTTTAAAATTTAATTTCACAAACTTAGCTATATTCTTTTAAAGCCGGGTCAATTGTAATTGATATAAGAGGTCCCAGACTTAATTTTAAGAATAAAAAAAAAATACTTTTAAAGATAACATTGCTTCAAACAGCAATCAATTTGATACGTGAAGGCTAAATATTTGAGGTTAAGTCTGGCATGGTTAATAACGTTTTTTATTAGACAGACCAATTTTAATACGTTGATAATGTCAAAAACGTTTAATTAAAACAAAAAAATTGGGGGTGTTATGTGAGGTAGATTTGCCTAAAATTTTCACTAATTAAAATAGGTCTGTCAGACATTAATTATCAAAATATGCCAGACAGACCGATTGTTCAGTAAAATATATATAATTTGCTATAACATGTAAATTTTAGCGAGGTGTTAATAATGTGAGGTAGATTTGACGTTTTTTTCGACCATTTCAAAAATTTTTTAAAAATAGAATTTAACAAAAACTTAAAGGTCTGGCGGGCATTTCCTATTGTCGGCATTAGTTACTATCGATTTAGCTTTTTTAATTTGAGGTGTTTTATCTGGTATGATTTTGTGCTATCGGAGCTTGGACTATTACGAGTTTTCCCGTCAAAATAAAGTTGACGAACAAACAGAGAAAAAAAAGAAAAATGAAACAGAAATCAATAACTCAATTGACTGAGAATATTTTTTTATGAGGGTCACACACATCAAGAATTATCGATGACTTCTTAAAATTTACTTGATGAGGAAAAAAAGTCAACTGTCTTAATAATCCCAAATGTGGTACCCAAAATTAAATAATATCTACTGTATATTTTTTATTCTTGGGGGGGGGTCTCATGACCCCTTGTCTACGTGTCTAATACTGGTACTTATTATATTATATTACTGAATCACATATCTAACAGAAGCCCATCTATTAAAAATACCAATACAGATGGCAGCCATATTTGATTTATAGCAAACAAGCCACCATAGCTCGCGCACAAATTGCTTGCGATGGTTTCCTAAAACCTTAAGACCATACCTGAGACTATGCTAAATTTCAAACTTTCAAAGACTTGACACAAAGTGCACGATTTTTATGAATTCCTCCTATGCTATTATAAAAAATCACTAAATTATAAGTATTTACTAGTGATTAGTTAATAATATACCAAAAAATAAATAAATAAATAAATAATAATAATAATAATAAATATCTATGTATATATAATAATCATAATATTAATAATAATAATAAATATCTATCTCTTAAAATATTTTTTGGAAAAAAAATCGTGCCCCAGTTCGTATGAATTCTGGGCCATTAGCGATAGAGCCTTGACTATGCTATGTATACACGGTGATTACATAATAGAAATGGCGCCTTGTACGCGTAGTGCGACGTGCAATAAGTGCATAATAAGTGTGATAAAAAAATTACTAAATATGAAGATATTTTGTGTTGCACGGGTAAATGTGGAAATGCATTCCACACAGAGTGTTTAAGTGTAACCGAGGAAATGTTATCTCTAATGAACATAAATGGTGAAATTGATAATTGGAAATGCAAAAACTGCAGTGAAGGTATAACCTCAAATAATTCGCAAGTGCCAACAAACCAAGCTTCTGTAGCATCAAGTATTGAACGTGTTGAAGAAAAAGAAACATCAAAGGACGAAAAACCCTCCTTGGAGTATATTCGTACCATTTCGATGGAAGAAAAAATAAATTTGTTGTTATATAATCAACTGTTAATGGACAAAAAGATCGAAAGTTTAACTAAAAAACTTAATAAGTCGCTAGAAGAAAATGAAGAAAAAGACAAAGAAATTAGTCTGTTGAAACGTGAATTAATGGACATCAAAACAAAGATGAATTCTGAAAGTGATCAACAACCAAAAACTAAAAAAATTGTACCACCAACCATAGCCAAAAAAGGTGACATGGCAACTGACGTGAAACAAAATGTAGGCAAAAAACAATACGCCGAGGTTGTTGCAAATGCAGAAAGCAACAAGAAATCGTCTGTACCAGAAACGAAAATAACTGAAATAAACAAATCTGGAAAAAATGAACAAGTTGTAAATATCGAAACAGCTGATGCTGAAAACGATGGATTTACCACGGTGACATACAAAAAGAAAAAAAGGAATGTTAATATTATACGCGGAAGTGATACCCAAAATGATGATTTCAAATGTGTGGAATCAAAGGTATGGTTATTTTTGGGTCGCTGCAGAAAAGATACGACCGTGGAAGACATTAAAAGCTTCCTTAACAAAAAATATCAAAATAGAGATTTCGTGGTCGATGATCTAGAAAGTAAAGGAGTCTATAATAGTTTTCGAATTGGCGGTGATTGCGATATTAAAGATGAACTATATAATGGAAGAAACTGGCCCAGTGGAGCACTATTGAAAAGATATGTTTTTAAACGGCAACCTGCGAATTTTCGGAACTAAAGTAGGATTAAATCTGTACCAAGATTTACAGAACCGGAACAACAAATTAAACAATTCCACATTCACAGATATACGAGTCAAATTGTTGTACACCAATATCCAATCAATTAGGAATAAAACTCATGACATAGAATTACTATTATCTGAAACAGAATATGCTTTTGATATATTATGTTTCACGGAACATTGGCTAAGAAAAAATGAAGAACCATTATTAGTATCAAGTTATTCTAGGAATTCCGCAGAGCATGGTGGAGTGTGTATTTTTATAAGAAACAACTTATAAAGTAAAAGAATTTGTACGATGGAATCATTAAATGTAGACTTTGATTTTGAGTGTACGGGAATAGTTTTAACGGAATTAAACCTAATGATAATTTGTGTATATAGATCGCCGGTAGGTGATGTAAATACATTTTTTGACAATTTCTATGAACTTTTAAATAACATTCACGAAAAATATAACATGGGAAAATTAACGCTTGTGTTAAGTGGTGACTTTAATATAGATTTTTTACAGAACAATATCAGTGTGATAAAATTTAAAAACTTACTTGATATGTTCAATTTAAAATGGCTAATAAATGAGCCCACAAAAATATCTAAAGTTAAAACATCGTGTTTAGATAATGTTATAATAAAGAAAATAGTGACTCAAACTTATTTATGACTCATGTTAGTACAAATTTTCTTAGTGATCATGAATTAATAAACGTTCAAATTAAACAAGATATTAACAAAAATAAAAATTACCATTACAAAGAAAAAAGAAACATAAATGAACAAAATCAGACTTTATTTAATTTAATGTTAAGTGGGAAACTGGGAAACTGTAATATTAGAAGATCCTGACAAAAGTTTCCAGCTTTTTCATGACATATTTACGTATTTTTATAATATGTGTTTTCCGAAAGTAATAAAAAAAATTACTAATAAAAAAACCAAAAATAATCCGTGGATCACAAAAGGCATTATAAAATCAAGTAAAACAAAACGAATATTATACCAACAGTTACAAACATTAAAATGGAATAATACAGAGTGTCAAGATCTTGAAAACTACTTCAAACTGTACAAAAAGATCTTAAAAAGAGTAGTTTTAAATGCTAAACAGATATACAATGGTAATAAAATAGACAAATCTGCAAATAAAGTAAAAAGTGCGTGGCAACTAATAAACAGCAATACAAATAATACTCAGCAGAAAAATCACAATATATTGGAATTAAAAACAGCTGATGGTAAAAAAAAAACAAATCATCCAACTGAAATAGTAAATATTTTTAATGATTATTTTATTAACATTCCAAAAACGCTTAAACAAGGTATAACAGCAAAAACTTGTGTAAATTTTAATTATGCAAACAATATGTTTCTCTATCCAAGTTCTGCAGATGAAATCTTATCGATATGCATGACATTAAAAAATAAGTTATCAGTAGGTTGGGATGAAATTCCTACATCTGTAATTAAGGACTTGATCTGACTTCAAGATTTTCTTACCAAGTTTAACATATTATCAAAATCGCAATTTGGTTTTGTAAAGAAGGGTAGCATAAACGGTGCTATTTTCGAACTATTAAAAGATTTATCAAACGCCTGGAGTAAAAAACATTTAGATACAGCACTATTATTAGATTTATCAAAAGCTTTTGATTGTGTGGATCATAACAGATTATTAGGAAAATTATCAGCTTATGGAATTCGAGGAATAGCGAATGACATCTTTAAATCGTATTTAATGGATAGAACGCAGTATGTACAAATGATATCCAATGATAAGACATATCGACTACCAATTAAGTCAAAAATATCGAACGTGGTAGAGGGCGTACCTCAGGGTTCAGTATTAGGACCAATCTTATTCATTATTTATATGAATGATTTCACGGAATCTATTCCGTACAAAACGACCCTGTTTGCAGATGATATTGCAGCAATAATAACGTCAAACGAAGCGGGTATACATCCAAATCTTAACTCAGCGATTGCAAATATGGATAAATGGTTTAAGGCAAATGGCTTGAAACTAAACGTGGACAAGACACAAGCTTTTAGGTTGGGAAACTACGAATCTGATTTATTTCAAAACAGCAACATACTTCAAAACGAAATAAAATACTTAGGTATAATAATTGATAACAAATTGAATTGGAGGAATCAGATAAACGAAATAACCAATAAATTGAATAAAAGATTTTATTTACTGAGACGCTTAAAAGAAATTGTTCCGAGTAATATATTGATAACGGCTTACTATGCATACATTTAATCGACGTTATCTTACGGAATACTATTCTGGGGTACGTCAGTTCATGTAAAAGAGATACTCCTCATTCAAAAAAAGATAATACGACTACTAGTCGGATTAAAAGCTCGAGACAGTTGCAAAGACGCATTCAAAAGCTTGCAAATTCTTACAGTATTCGAAATGCTAGTTCTAGAAGCCGTTATGTTCTACAAGCAAGAACAATGTTACTTTACTACACGTAGCATAATACACGCTTATGATACGCGAAATAAGTACAATTTGCAGTCAGATCAAACAACATTATCAGCTATTCAAAATAATACGTACAACACCATAATAAAGATATGTAACCATACACCTAAACATATACTTGATTTGCCACCTGTGAAATTAAGGAAAAAACTAAAGAATGTGTTAACTAATGAAGTTTTATATAATATTAGTGATTACTACAGTGACTGTATAATATTCTTTATAACAGTGTGGCCATTGGAACCATATCCGCCATATTCAGGCCAAATTTGAAGTGAGTAACCGTAGTAACAGAATAAACAAGGTATACAAATTCAATGCATTTGGCCTGAAAATGGCGTCAACCAATAAAAAACTAGACCTACTAATGGCCACACTGTTATTAGCATAAATTGGAAATTATATTTATAATCAGAAATTTTTTCAAATGTAATTACTGTGTAACTTTTTCCACAACTGTATTAAGTTTATATGGAAATAAATATTATTATTATTATTAATATTATTATTATTATTATTATCGTGAAAAATTAACGAAAAACGCGACTGCACTTCAAAAACCCCCAGGCGGAGGGAAAAGTGTCCATGCAGCGTACCAGGTCAGGTACTTCTAGGTCAGGTACGTAATGTCCGTCATACAGCATCCCCTTCCTGGTCTTCCCTACCTAATAAATCCCCGAACCTCGCTGCAAAACCATGGCAGTGGGAGATTCGAGGGCAGGTCCAACGGATGTTCGAGGACCCGCTCTAAACGGGGCATGGGCGTTCAAAGGTGTTCATGAACTCCCGGAGAAAGTCGTCTCGTGCGACCGGAGCGTGCGGAGCGTCCCGATAATAACTGCTTTTTGCATTGACGCCGCTAACATGTTGGCATGAGATCTACAAGCCGGAATGATGTTAAGATTGCGCACAAAGGAGTTATGCATACCCCCCAGACATCCGATTATAAGTACGACCAAGCGGATAGTATAGCCCGGGTACAGTTGTCGCAGTTCATGTATTAGATCTTGATATTTAATCCTTTTTTGCTCCTCCTTTTCGACTATGTTAGTTTCCGCCGGAGCAGAGAACTCGATAACATACATAGTCTGAGATGTTAAATCTTGGAGCACAACATCAGGCTTATTGGCGTTCAATTGCCTGGTAGTTGCAACCGGCATATTCCAAAAGATCTTGCATTTTTGGTTGGCAACAAAGGATTCTACTTCCGCAGGATCGTAGGGTAAGACTGGTGTTTTGTCAACTTCGTAATGATGACGAAGATAAAAGTAGAGCACACGCAACGCTGCATTATGGCGATGGATATAGGTGGATTTAGCATAATAAGAACAACCTGAAGTCAGGTGCATTAAGGTTTCCGGGTATGCTTTGCATGCCCGACACGAGGTACTCGAAACCCCTTTATTACCCATCACATATTTTTGGTGTGTTAAAGTGTTCCACACTCCATCTTGAGCTGCCATGATAAAGCCCTCCGTTTCCGATTTAAGTCCATTAGCTCTCAAGAAAGCCCAAGTGAGTTCGCTCGAAAGGCCAGGTTGTCAAGATGACGGTAGAACATACCCTGGTGAACTTTGTCGCGATGTTTATTGAGCAGATGTTGTTGCTCGGCTCTCTTGATTGCCGACTTTTGGCGCGACTGTGATAGTGAAAGAATGTTATCATCACCGTCGCGATTACGCGGATCGAAGGCTAAGCCCAAGATATCGGCGGCACGTTGCGCTGCTGTGAATAAAAATGCGCCTACGCCAGCAAGCTCGTGATCCCTGACGAGTTGCAATAGCGGGTCTGAACTGTTAAGTACACGACAAGCTGTACCCAAGACTATACGATCATGTAAACGTTCGACTGACAGGAGCCCCCTCCCCCCCTGGTCTCGTGGGAGGTAAAGTCGTTGTGTCGATGCGCGTGGGTGCAAACTACGGTTGATATTCATTATTTTCCGCGTGTCTCGGTCTAGTTCCTCCAATTCATTCACATTCCACTTAATTGAGCCAAAAGTATATAAAAGGATGGGTATGGCTAACATATTTGTAGCGCTGGTCTTGTTCTTCGCCGACAATTCGGAACTCCAAATTTGTCGGAGAAGGCGCTTATATCTACTACTTAAAGCGGCCTTCATGTTCTTCACGTCCTGGATGTGACTTTCGCCAACACCAAGGTACGTATAGGTCGCTCCTTCATCAAGATGTTCTATGATGCTTCCATCCACTAATTGGGCGTGTGAATCAAAATTCGGAACTACACCATGCTTACAGTGCACCACCGCGCATTTGTCCAGTCCGAACTCCATACCGATCGCGTGCGTGTATTTGTGTGTTAATTTTAGAGCGCAGTTGAGATCACTCTCCGACGAGGCATACAGTTTTAAGTCATCCATATAAAATAAATGTGTGACTTTATGCTCGCGATTTCCTACCGGGCCACACAAGTACCCGGGTTCCTTTCTCAGGCTGATTGACAGGGGCAACAACGAGATGCAAAACAAAAGTGGGCTGAGGCTGTCTCCTTGGTATACGCCTCGTTTGTATGTCACCAACTCCGTTGACACAACGTGTTCACCGGATGTTATTGTGAACCTTGTTTTCCAGAGCGGCAACAGGTGTTCAATACATTTAATAATGTCGGGGTGGACTCGCAGACAATGGAGCAAATAGATAATGAGCTCATGCGACGTTGTGTCAAATGCTTTTCGATAGTCCACCCAGGCCATGCTCAGGTTGCGTTTGTGCTGTCTAGCGTCCTGACAGATACATCTGTCGACCAGCAAGTTGTCTTTGCAACCCGACATTCCTCTTTTTGAACCTCGTTGTTCATAGATCGAACTCCACACTGGTTCAATCGCCTTCAAGATGCGTTCATATAGAATGGTTATTATTATTATTATTATTATTATTATTATTATTATTATTATTATTATTATTATTATTATCGTGAAAAATTAACGAAAAACGCGACTGCACTTCAAAAACCCCCAGGCGGAGGGAAAAGTGTCCGTGCAGCGTACCAGGTCAGGTACTTCTAGGTCAGGTACGTAATGTCCGTCATACAGCATCCCCTTCCTGGTCTTCCCTATCTAATAAATCCCCGAACCTCGCTGCAAAACCATGGCAGTGGGAGATTCGAGGGCAGGTCCAATGGATGTTCGAGGACCCGCTCTAAACGGGGCATGGGCGTTCAAAGGTGTTCAAGAACTCCCGGAGAAAGTCGTCTCGTGCGACCGGAGCGTACGGAGCGTCCCGATAATAACTGCTTTTTGCATTGACGCCGCTAACATGTTGGCGTGAGATCTACAAGCCGGAATGATGTTAAGATTGCGCACAAAGGAGTTATGCATACCCCCCAGACATCCGATTATAAGTACGACCAAGCGGATAGTATAGCCCGGGTACAGTTGTCGCAGTTCATGTATTAGATCTTGATATTTAATCCTTTTTTGCTCCTCCTTTTCGACTATGTTAGTTTCCGCCGGAGCAGAGAACTCGATAACATACATAGTCTGAGATGTTAAATCTTGGAGCACAACATCAGGCTTATTGGCGTTCAATTGCCTGGTAGTTGCAACCGGCATATTCCAAAAGATCTTGCACTTTTGGTTGGCAACAAAGGATTCTACTTCCGCAGGATCGTAGGGCAAGACTGGTGTTTTGTCAACTTCGTAATGATGACGAAGATAAAAGTAGAGCACACGCAACGCTGCATTATGGCGATGGATATAGGTGGATTTAGCATAATAAGAACAACCTGAAGTCAGGTGCATTAAGGTTTCCGGGTATGCTTTGCATGCCCGACACGAGGTACTCGAAACCCCTTTATTACCCATTACATATTTTTGGTGTGTTAAAGTGTTCCACACTCCATCTTGAGCTGCCATGATAAAGCCCTCCGTTTCCGATTTAAGTCCATTAGCTCTCAAGAAAGCCCAAGTGAGTTCGCTCGAAAGGCCAAGGTTGTCAAGATGACGGTAGAACATACCCTGGTGAACTTTGTCGCGATGTTTATTGAGCAGATGTTGTTGCTCGGCTCTCTTGATTGCCGACTTTTGGCGCGACTGTGATAGTGAAAGAATGTTATCATCACCGTCGCGATTACGCGGATCGAAGGCTAAGCCCAAGATATCGGCGGCACGTTGCGCTGCTGTGAATAAAAATGCGCCTACGCCAGCAAGCTCGTGATCCCTGACGAGTTGCAATAGCGGGTCTGAACTGTTAAGTACACGACAAGCTGTACCCAAGACTATACGATCATGTAAACGTTCGACTGACAGGAGCCCCCTCCCCCCCTGGTCTCGTGGGAGGTAAAGTCGTTGTGTCGATGCGCGTGGGTGCAAACTACGGTTGATATTCATTATTTTCCGCGTGTCTCGGTCTAGTTCCTCCAATTCATTCACATTCCACTTAATTGAGCCAAAAGTATATAAAAGGATGGGTATGGCTAACCTATTTGTAGCGCTGGTCTTGTTCTTCGCCGACAATTCGGAACTCCAAATCTGTCGGAGAAGGCGCTTATATCTACTACTTAAGGCGGCCTTCATGTTCTTCACGTCCTGGATGTGACTTTCGCCAACACCAAGGTACGTATAGGTCGCTCCTTCATCAAGATGTTCTATGATGCTTCCATCCACTAATTGGGCGTGTGAATCATAATTCGGAACTACACCATGCTTACAGTGCACCACCGCGCATTTGTCCAGTCCGAACTCCATACCGATCGCGTGCGTGTATTTGTGTGTTAATTTTAGAGCGCAGTTGAGATCACTCTCCGACGAGGCATACAGTTTTAAGTCATCCATATAAAATAAATGTGTGACTTTATGCTCGCGATTTCCTACCGGGCCACACAAGTACCCGGGTTCCTTTCTCAGGCTGATTGACAGGGGCAACAACGAGATGCAAAACAAAAGTGGGCTGAGGCTGTCTCCTTGGTATACGCCTCGTTTGTATGTCACCAACTCCGTTGACACAACGTGTTCACCGGATGTTATTGTGAACCTTGTTTTCCAGAGCGGCAACAGGTGTTCAATACATTTAACAATGTCGGGGTGGACTCGCAGACAATGGAGCAAATAGATAATGAGCTCATGCGACGTTGTGTCAAATGCTTTCCGATAGTCCACCCAGGCCATGCTCAGGTTGCGTTTGTGCTGTCTAGCGTCCTGACAGATACATCTGTCGACCAGCAAGTTGTCTTTGCAACCCGACATTCCTCTTTTTGAACCTCGTTGTTCATAGATCGAATTCCACACTGGTTCAATCGCCTTCAAGATGCGTTCATATAGAATGGAAGTGAACGCTTTATACACAGTGTTCAGGCACGTTATCGGTCTGTAGTTCTGTGGTTGTGATAGGTCTCCTTTTTTCGGTATTAGGACCGTTCTTCCCTCAGCGAGCCACGATGGTATTGGCTCACAATTAAATAACCAATTTGAAAATATACGGGCAAGGTGGCGGTGGGTACTAGCGAGCTTCTTCCACCAAAAATTCGTTATTCCATCAATGCCCGGAGCCGAATAGTTCTTCTTGCCTTTGAAAGCAAGTTCGACTTCCTCTTTATCAACAGATGTTATATTGGTGTGAGATGGCACTTTGCCAAGCTGTTGTTTGCAGTACCATCTAAACTGGCTGATGGGAATACAGTCCAAGTCAGTCTCTTTAGTCGTCTCATATATCCCCCGCCAATAATCCTCTATTGCGTCGACCGTCGGTGGTTGCTCCACGACAGGGCTTTTAGATGCGAACAGGCGTGAAGGGTTCGAGTTAAAGATCTTATTTTCCCGAATACACCGTTCACGCCGGGCTACTTTCTTCTTGGCCAGGGCCAATGCGCGTATCTTATCCAAATGTGTCTGTTTGATGGTCAACAGATTGCCCAAATTTATCGTGTGATAGCGGTACCTTAGTTCTCTGGCAAAAGCCCGTACCTTTCGCGTAAAGCGCCTATTGGTCTGAATATATTCTATCACACATTGGATACGCGATACCATCTGTCGTAGTGCCCTCACCTTGGTGTCAATTTGTTTAATACGAATCCGTGCCTTCTCCTCTGCAGTCTTTTGCTGCTTAGTACATGGGGTCAGGACACGCATCGCTGCATATACTGCGTTGTCGACGTCGGTGAGATCACTGGATGGGGATAGATGATCGTCCAAAATTTCGTTTAGTAGGGTCAGTTGTTCGCCCTTTACATACGTCCGTCGATGTTTGGGACGTGGTCGTTTGTCAAAGTCTAAATCGGTCTCGAGAAGATCGCGAAATTGTTTTCTTAAATTGTCTGAGACAGAAAGGGATTTATTTAGATCGGCATCATTCTGTGTGGGAGTTGAACTCGTTCTGGTGTTAGACTCTAGCACAGTATCTGTGTTGGCTTGATTTAACAAGTCCGTCTGTGCCTCAGTAACCATGCTGTCACCATGAGTTACCGGTTGATCCTGCTTTGTGATGTTAATATTGGCCAAGCTCTCACCATTGACCGCAGAATCCTGTTCAACTTCCACCATCACAGTTTCAGCAACCCTAGCTTCTTCGCGAGCTTCTCGATTATCGTCATGTCCGGTAGGTATTTTCAATTTTATAATTCGGGCTACATGGTCACGCAGATTTTGTGGCGTTAAATTTGAGTGTTCGGGATGCATATGGCACCATATGGCGTGCATCCTTGCCATGTACCCTCTCTTATTTGGCTCACTTTGTGCGCGGCACGTGAGCAGATCACGTCTCAAGCTGTCCGTCCACTCCAGTCGAACGAGACGAGAAGATGAGTTTTGACTGGTTCCGCCTTTTTGTGCGGGCCCATCCGAGAGACCCGCGGCACGACCAGCCTTCCTAGTTCTATTAGCGTTAGGAACTAGTAAAAAACCTGTTAGGGGTAGTTAGCCCGTTAACAGAGACCACCATTTAGCGCTGGTTGACTCCACGCACCAGGTACCAGAAAGTACCTGGCCTTAGCTCGGGGACCCGGGAGCGCTACTTCCCGAATTGTCGTAGCAACCGACTACCGAAGCAACCGGGTGTTACAACAAGCCCCTGGGGGTTTATTATTATTATTATTATTATTATTATAGGGGATCAAATATACCGTTGTAGTATCAGTTTGAATATCTTTTTACATATTGTTCAAGATCTGTTGCAGTTTGATATGTAGCATATTCCCAAATGAATAAATATTTAACCCTTTTAAAAATTTTGTAACCTTGTGAGTTTTGATTCCCCGGCATGTTATCCTATTATGATATATTAAAACAATTTTTGATTTAATAAGGAAAATTTTTTTTATTTTTAGATGCAAAAAATGGTTGGTAGCGATTGGAAGAGAAAACATTTGCCCTAAATATGCTCGCAGGAATTATAATCTTTGTAAAGATCATTTCGACGATTCCATGTATAATTGCCTTGAATTTCAGGTTTTATTTCCATGGGCGGTTCCTATTTCATTTAAAACTTCGAATAATGCTCGTGCTGGCAATCTTACTTCTAATTCTGTTAGCAATGTCCCTCTTAATAAAATTGATAACCCCCTTAGTACCATTGATAACTCTTTTTCTAACACAATTGAAGCTACTTCTGCTGGTACTGCTGATGATCCTCCCTTTAATAAAGCTGCTTCTTCTCCTCTTTGGAGTAGCATTCATGACTCTCTTGATATTAAAGATAATAATTCTCAAACTAGCATTGATAATGACAATTTATCTCATGCCACTGGCGATAGTTTTTCTGACACAGCTAATAAACCTCTTTCTGGTATTACTAGCGGCAATCCTTTTATTATTAATGACGACTCTTTCCAAAGTGTTTCTAAATATTCTAATTCAAATTTCCCTTTTTGTAATTCCGACGATTCTATTTCAAAATTTTTTACAAATCAAAGAAAAAAGTTAAGAAAAAAATTAAGTCACTTCAAATATAAACTAAGGAGTGTAAAAAAATTATTAAAGAAAAGAAAAAAGCAGACGAAATATTTAATGAAAATTGATGAAGAGTCGATAATTCAAGAATTTTTCAATGGTTTGTCAAATATTGAAATTAGGTTAATAATGTCACAGATTAAAAGTTCAAAAAAAAGAAGACGCAGATGGAAATGGGAAATAGAAAATAAAGCAAAGGCTTTATTTCTTTTGTTGCGATCTCCTAAATGTTATTCGTTTTTAAAAAGTTTTATGTTAGTTCCTCCTCGTAAAATTCTTCTTTCTTGTTTGGATCGTATTCCTGTTTCGTCAGGTATTAATAGTATGTATTTAAATCAGCTGTTCAAGTCAATTTCTCAGTTGAAAAAGGATAATCGAGTTTGCTGTCTTGTTTTTGGTGAAATGAAAATACGGCCTTCTTTGCAATATAATACTGTTAATGATATAATGCAAGGTTTTGCGAATTCAAGTAAGGGTAGTCGAAGTAATAAAATAGCAACAAGTGTTTTAGTCCTGATGGTTCAGGGCTTGCGTAAAAGATGGAAACAACCTGTGTCTTACTATTTTAGCCAAGAAAAAATGAAAGATTCAGATTTAGCCTCAGTTATTCGCCAAGTACTTGATGCTCTGATGTCAATAAATTTAGATATTAAAGCAGTAGTTTGTAGTTTGACTTCAAAGAACTTAAAAGCTTTACAAATCTTAGGTGCCAGCACGAACAGTCCAAAATTTACCCATAAAGACAAAATAATATATACAGTATTAGATCCCCCGCATCTGCTCCTAAGCACGAGAAACCTATTCATGAAACATAATGTAAAATTAAATGTAAAATTAAAAGATGCAGAGTTTCCTGCAGTTGCTAAGTGGGAAGATATATTATTTCTTATTAAACATGACAGAACAGTTCCGTTAACACCTGTGTTGCGTAAAGTTACTGATGCTGATTTAAACCCAAATTCAGGAAACAAAATGAATGTATTGTCTGCAGCTAAAGTCATGAGTGAAAAAGCAGCTGCTGGATTAAGTTATATGTACACTGCCCGTAAGTAATATTAGTTTATTTTTATTACAAAAGTTAATGTAGTTGCTAATTTTAATGTCCCATTTAAACTCTCATGAGATAACATATGAGATAATATTAAATATATACATAAAAATTTTCAAAAATTTTTTTTTAAGAATTTTCGAAAAAAATTTTTAAAAAATTTTCTTGAAAAATTTTAGAAAAAAATTTTTTTATGAAAATTTTCTTTTTTTTTATAAACTTAAATACTGTTATTGATAAAAATGTAAAAAAAGCTGAGAAAAATTTTTTTTTCATTTTGTTCAAGATTATGAAAGTTTAAGATCAAAAAACTGATCCTTTATTTTTTTCAAAAATTCAATTGAATGAAACAAAAAAACGGCTAGATGGATTAAATTGCAACTCGGTGGGGTTTTTGTGGGTATATTGAACTGTAAAAGGCACACTTAACATTAATTGTTTTCTCGAAATTTTTAATTCAGCACTTGATTTTCCAAAAAGCCACCAAAAGCTCTTTTTTTCTTGATTTTTCAAATTCATGTACAGTATGCAAAAGAAAATTTTTTCTAAAAAAAAAATGGCTAATTCTTGTAGAGAATTTATTCGAGTTGTTAAAACACACCTTTAATTTTTTGTGTGATCATTGGTTGCTGAGATATCGATGGTCAAAGACGAAATGATCCTTTTCCATTCAAAGTCCGATATCTCAGCGAGAAGTGGTCGTATAAAGGCCTAAAAAAAGCAAATTAAAGCTGAATGAACAAGTTATCCGGTCGATATGGTGGTTAAGTCGGAAAATTTTTTTCCAAGTCCGTGGATCAAAAAAAGGAACCGAAAAAATTTCGAAAACTTTTTTTTCAGTGTATTTATTAGGATTGAGCGATACACGTTGCTTTGAAAATTTCTTTTATCGCAAGATCTCAAAACTAAAAACTTCTAGCTTTAAATTGCTTTGCTTACGACTCCGATACGACCATTTTTCTCGAAGATACAGCCATTCGAAAAATCGCTAAAAATTTGGAATTTTTTTTGATCCTTTAATTTTTCCCGCTAGTGTATTATTGGTAAAATTAAATTGAATAAATTCTTCGTATTTATTTAAAATACAATTTTATCAGATTTTTGCAATCATTTTTAAATTGTTCACATACAAAAATTGTGGTTATAAGTTATCATATTATGCTCACTTCACGTCTATTTATCTTACTATATTCACATGAGTACAAAAGGAATTAGAGCGCCACAAGTGGTGAAAAAAGAAAACGTAATATGTACGATTTGCGTGGACAGATTATGGCAGTTCCCCCGTTTGAGTGCGTGCTCTTATGTAGTCTTCATAGTATTTATAAAAGATTTAAATTTTTAAATGTCCATCTCTAACGTCAGTTTCTTACCCTGTTCCCTTCGTCCTGCTATTAGGGCTATTCATCGCTTAGATAACACTGGGCAACACTAAAAAAACCTCGAGAAAAACATACTGTGGAATGTGTAGGTGATATCACTCCTGATACTAGAAAAACATTAATTTTACTCAGTTACGTCACAAAGAGTGGGTATATTTTAAAATGTCACGGAAGATTTTAACATTATATCTTATTTAAACCCAAGCAAAAAAAATGACAAAAATGTAAGAAAACTTTGTCCATTGCACGGAAAAACATTAAATCAAGTATATATTTTATAGTTCAATAAGCAGAGGCGTAACTACAATGGAGCATGTGGAGCAGTCGTTTCAGAGCGCACGGCGAAAAGGGGCATAACTTTTAAAAAGTAGGCGCAAGACGTAAAATAAATTTTCTATTGGTGTTAGTGTTTTTCCGTTATAGTCCTTAGAATCGGAAAAAGAAAACTGGAAATTTCTTTGTTCGTTAGCGGTATATCTTTCGGGAAAGACAGAAGAAAAAAATGGACGTTTTATTTTATTTTTTTGCTTGGCGAAGAAATGAAAATTTTACATATTTACAGCAATTTTACTTTGTTCATTTATAGAAAAAAGATAATTTTTGAGGCAGGGGCGCTTGAGTCAAATTCCCTCCAGGGCGCAAAATTTTTAGTTACGCTTCTACCAATAAGTACACATAAAAAAGAACAACAAACATTAGCTATTCGTTGTATTTACTCACAATCACCATACAATATTATTTCACATAGTTTTGATGGCATTTTAATTTTTTTATTAACTTTAATTATTGCATTTTAACTTAATATGTACTTAACCCTAGAATCATACATTGGTCTACGAGTCAAGTTAATCATACATCGGCGTCGTTTCGACGAATGGACTTTTTACGGGGAGTTTTAGAGTTTATTTGCAAAAAACATTTTTTTTACATAACAATACTATAAAAGCGAACAAAATATTTAAAAAAATTGGATTTGGAAAAATTTCTTAATGTAAATATTTATTAATTTTTTTAATCTTTTTATCAAAGCATATTTTCATTATAAAAATTAAAAAATATATAAATACATCAATTGTAATAATTAATTTATGAACTATTATGAATCAGTGGACATGTGTGACTTTACAGAATGTTAAATTTCTCAGTCATAAATATTCCTATAGATATGTAGTTATTTCCCCATTAGGCACATTTATAAATTTTCTAAAATTTGTTAGTAATTTTTCGAATAAGATCTCAAAAAATAATAAAAATTAAAATATTTTCCACAAAATAAATTGTTAATCTTTTATTAAGTCATTCGAAACGCATTCTTTAGTTTTCGATTCAATATATTCAAACTTCAGTATTATGTCGTCTCCATAAGTCAAACAGCTGTAATCATCTTTCACATTATCATAATCATTGAATAAATTAATTATAACATCCATATCTTTAATAAATTTTAGAAAAATTAGGAAAACTTTTATATGTGGAGTACAAAATCTTTAAAAAAAATATAGGTTAATCATACATCGTCGTCCTTTTGACGCACACTATTTCAGTATAAAAAAAACGACAATAGCTATAAACAAAATTTATATGCCTTATGTGTTATAATAACAAATAAATTAGATAACAGAAGTTTCACAGCGAGCAGGTACCGACAAGTCACAATATTGGAGCAGGTAGAGAAGTTCGTTCGTCGTTTTGACGAGTATGTATGATTCTAGGGTTAAAGACTTATGCATGTTAAAATTTTTTAAAAAATTAAAAAAAGTTAGTTTTTTAGGTCTACATAAATTTTTTTCTTTAAAAATATCATTAAATGTTAAAAGTAAATAAACACTTTTCTCACAAATTTGTGACGTGACTGAAATGTTTTATTTACGTTTCTACTATACGAGGCATGAGGAATATGTACGAATCACATAAATTCGTTCGCGAGGAAAAAAAACTTTTTTTTGCCTAGTGTAATCAGTACACATATATTAGTTAATCAAATCATCTTGATTTGAAGATATTTATTAATTAGGTTTTTACGAATTATGTTACCCAATACTTTTTTAATTTTAAATTATTCAAAACTGTTATTGTCAAAAATAAATAACAAAACTTTTTTTTCAAGGTTTACTACCCTCTCGAGTTCTGGCAACCATAATATTTTTAACGGAGGTCGACAATTTATTTGATAGTCTAAATTGTGGTGAAGATTTTCCTGATACAAGTAAGGATCTTCGAGGTCATCTCACTAACAAATCAAGACACTTTCAATTCTGGAGCGATATTGAAAGGAGAATTGACTCTTGGAGATTTTTAAAAACCAGAAACGCCAATAATAGAAATAACACTTCTTTATTCATTCGTCCTAAAATACAGGACGGCTGGATAATGACAATTAAGGCTGTAACTGAACTCTGGAGAGATTTGTCAAATCAAGGATTCGATTATCTCCGGACACGAGATCTGAATAAGGATGCCCTTGAAAATTTATTTGCTGGTATTCGATTAGGTTGTGGCAAACATAAGAATCCGACCTCATCACAGTTTGTAGAATTTATGAAAATTCAAATAGTTAATGGACTCCCTTATGATGGATTATACGGAACTAATCGGCAGAAAGATAACAACAGTATTTTAAATCGGCTACTTACGTTTTTAGATAAAGATTTAGTGCTTGGTACGACCAGTGTTCAAGAAAATAGTGATAGTGATACTAATGTGAAATTTGAAGGGGATGAATCAAAATTATGTATGGATATATCAAAAGCTTTAAAGCAAGGTGACTTTGATATCCCTTCTGTCGTTCATATTAGCAGCTTTATTGGTAAGCGACTTTTGCTGAATAATTGCGAGAAATGTGAAAATTTGTTAAGTGGCGATTGTTTACAATTAAGTAATCAATTTATGTTTTTCGAAAGTGATAGCAATAACGGTATTTTTCCTTCTGAAAATTTGATTATTACTGTTGGTCGCATATTAGATTTGTTAGAAAATAACATCAAATTTGTGCAGCATACAACTGATGTAAGAAAAAAATTAATATGTTTTATACAAGAATATGTTGACTTTTCTTGGTTTAACTGTACTGATCATTTGATCTCCATTCAGAAAAATATTATTGAGGCTGTTTGTCTCTTTGGCATATTGTCATACTGCAATACATACAATCAAGGACGAAAAAATCAAACCAATTACCGAAGTGCATTCAGAAGAAAATTTCAAATATTAAACGATTCTTTTCTTAAATGATTTTCTTATATTCTTAATTATATTTCGTACAAGAGAACTTTAAAGATATAAAAGTATATCGATGGACGGAAGAATAATATAAGTTTTTCATTCCGTAATTTTTATTCAGATAATTTTGTAATTGTTGGTAAAAATAAACGGTTAAAATGGAAATAAAATTTTAATTTCAATTTTTTTATATTATGAATTGTATTCCAAGGTTTTAAGTTTTTCATATGAATTAATATGTTATGTTTAATAACTATTTATGCAACAAGTTGCAAAATGAAGGTGTTTTTTTCACGAATCGTACAGTTGTCCAACTAGGCAAGTCTCGTTGGATAATTACGATGAGTAAGAAAACACTTATTTTGCATAGTATTTTTTGCAATTCATAATTAAAATGAGAATATCCCTGTCGCAAAAATTTTTGAACTTTCGAAAATTTTGGCAAAAAACTTTTTTTCACGATTTCTAGGGACCTCAAAACAAATTTCTACCATAGTCCCCGGCTTAAATCGCGTAAGGACAGTGGCTGTAATAGCTGAATTTTCGATTCGAAAATTCGCTAAAACTTGATGAAAAATGGAAAAATTACTTAAACATATTTATTTTAAATAGTTAAGGATAATGATGACTTGTGCTTGTAATGTACGTTGTGGTAGAAACGAATCTTGTTTATCTATATTTGAAAAATATTTTACAACATGTAAAGGTATCTACTTTTTTCACGCCTGAAAAAAGTAAGCCATTTTTACACTGTCACAGGCAACATAAAGTAAACTTTTTAATTTAGAATAGGAAAAATATATTTCGTTGATAGGAAAAATGATTAGGTAATTGTTTTTATTTTTAGTGTTCATACTTTGTTGCTTTTAACAGAATGTTAATTGAACCTGGATCAACTAACAAGCCATATCTATGTGTCTATAGTTAATAAAGTTAGTCCCGCCAAGTTTTTTTTTTACCAACGAATTGATTTTTTTGCCGCAGCCGTTATCGAGATACGATGACGGGGCTGACTTAAATCTGAAGTCAGCCCCGCCGCCCTGCATCTCCGGACCTGCTGCACTTATTCAAATGAAATTTACGGGATATTTTTTTGCTAATTTTTTGCTATTATTGTGCTAACGAATTAATTTTTTTGCCGTAGCCGTTGCCGAGAAACAATGGTACTGCGGACTTAAATCTGAAGCCGGTGTAACCACCACAATATCTCCGAATCTGTTGCACTTGTGTAAATGAAATTTGCGAGATATTTTTTTGCTAATTAGTTGCAATTCTAACAGTTGATTTCACATTGCGAATTCCAATCCCTTGTGTGCTGTACTCCACTCCCGTAAAGTACTATTATAAGCTTTTAGTAAAAGTATCCGGCACAAGTCTGAAAATCGATTCTCGAATGTAATTCGTATCCATGTTTGTGTTTCATTTTTTGGTCCGTATAATTTTTATTGTTTTGGATATTTAAATGTTTGATGTTTTTGGATGTTTGATGTTTTTGACGTATTAATATGATTTCTTAAACATGATTATTCCTGTTTAAAAAAATGTTACTACGCCGTAAACAGGCCGGATTACTCACCCGGCCTACCTAGGCCATCGCAAGTTTTTGTAGGGGCGGCAGATTTAGAAAACAGCGCGGAAAAAGTTGTAATTGACGTTTTTCTTTTTTTTTTGTTCATTAGTTATTTTTTTAAGGGAAAGTTTGAAAAAAGTAGATTAAGATTTTCTTCTTTTTAAGCCAAAGGTAGAGGCGGCATTTTTCACGGTGGCTAACCGCGAAAGTTAGCGTTAAGCTGACCGTGGCTGTAAATATTTGATTCTAACATTATGATTACATTCACTGTTATAACAATTCTTTAAACAATGCGTTAGTACTTATTTCTTGCGTTACTGCGTATTTCCTCCTTTATGTAACCGATTGTTAATTTGAAACACTAAAACAACAAACAGTAACAGACATTAGATAATTAAAAATTGATTGTTGTGCTCTCCTATTAATTCTAAATTAAGTTTCGAGCTCTCCTATTGGTTAATTTAAAATTGATTGTGCAGGGTAAATTGGTCGTTAATGTTTTATCATTGATATTTTATTCGTCGATATGCAGTTGTGCTCTTTCGTTGTTAAAGAGAACCCATTCTTTTTTTTTTCTTTTTTTTTTTGTGAGTTTGTTAATACAATAATACAAAAATGGGTAGAGGTCGCCCTATAAATGTTTCTTCGTTTTCTAAATCTGCCTCTCCTAAAAATTTGCCATGGCCTAGGTACGCCGGGTAAGTAATCCGGCGCTGTTGACAGCGTAGTAACTTTTTTTTTAAACAGGAATAATTATGTAATAATAATAATAATAATAATAATAATAATAATAATAATAATAATAATAATAATAACCTCTGTACCATCTAAACGCCCAATTCCAGGAACACCCGATCTTAATGAGCAATTTGGTGAACCAGAACACATTTACACCAAGAAACGAAAAATAGAACGACATATCCACACACATACACGAACACACACACAAACACAAACAGTCCTTTCCCTTCCCTCTGTCCCTAATCCTACCTATTCTCTGAGGACACGAAAACGAACTAGGCATTCACAGCCGTCTGTCATTGAGCCAACATCTACGCTCCCACAAAAGTCTCGTCGTACGAACTAGTATACACCAAAATAGACGCATAACACCTCGTTTCAAGCAACAACAACAATATAAGGAGTGATGTGACAAACCCGTCCGTGAATGTACTACGGTACTTTTACGGATTGGTTTGGCACATTACCCTTCCACAGAGCCTAATACCTTGCATAATGCCGGTATAGGTGAATGTTACCCAGTACTGTCCTACTGAGTAGTGAGCGCCAGGTTGGCGTAAAAGTCTATAATAATAATAATAATAATAATAATAATTTGCCCGTCGCTGGCGATGCCGCCGGACACTGCTGACCGCGCCATCCACCGGCAGTAGTGTCCCAATTTTAATAAAAAAAAAAATAAATAAATAATAATAATAATAATAATGTGTTTAACGTCCGTTTTTAAGATTTTTTTAGGAATAATTAAGTTTATTGCTTATTTCAATGCTTTCAATCAAAATTTAGAATCTCTTTAGCTTCATCCCTCACAAATTTTCCAAAATTGTCAAAAACTGACAAAAATGGAAAGAAATCATATTAATACGCCAAAAACTTGAGAAAACTTTTTTCTAGATAACAACAAGTATTCTACGTGTACACAATTTATTCATTGAAATATCCAAAACAATAAAAATTATGCCGACCAAAAAATGAAACAAACATGGATACGAATTACATTGGAATGAATTTTACAGATTCAAGTCACGTTTCAAAGATATAGCTAATCCGCCATTTTGTGGTGCCCATCATACTAAATTTAAAATGATGGCATATAACTAATTGTGTTCTACTTATAATGCCCTTTTATTTGATATCCATATTAAGAGAGTTTTAAAAAAGGTAATTTGTCATTTGCCGTAAAGGCCACCATTTTGAATCCACCATAATACCGAAAGCACTACTTTGTACTGCCCTTAAAATCAAAGGTTTGTGCAAAATTGCAGCATGACCAGATATCGGTAAGTATTCGGGAATCGATTTTCAGATTGGTGCCGGATACTTTGCTAAAAGCTTATAATAGTATTTTACGGGAGTGCAGTACAGCACACAATGGATTGAAATTCGCAATGCCAAATCAACTGTTAGAATTGCAACTAATTAGCAAAAAAATATCTCGCAAATTTCATTTATATAAGTGTAATAGATCCGGAGATATTGTGGTGGTTACACCGGCTTCAGATTTAAGTCAGCAGCACCATTGTTTTTCGGCAACAGCTGTGGCAAAAAAAATTAATTCGTGGGCAAAAAAAAAATTACCAAAAAAATATCCCGTAAATTTCATTTGAATAAGTGCAGCAGGTCCGGAGATACAGGGGTGGCAGGGCTGACTTCAGATTTAAGTCAGCCCCGCCATTGTATCTCGGTAACGGCTGCGGCAAAAAATTAACTCGTTGGCACAATAATAGCAAAAAATTAGCAAAAAATATCCCGTAAATTTCATTTGAATAAGTGCAGCAGGTCCGGAGATATAGGGGTGGCGGGGCTGACTTAAGTCTGAAATCAGCCCCGCCATGGTATCTCGGTAACGGCTGCGGCAAAAAAATCAATTCGTTGGTAAAAAAAAGCAAAAAAATTAGCAAAAAAATATCCCGTAAATTTCATTTGAATAAGTGCAGCAGGTCCGGAGATGCAGGGCGGCGGGGCTGATTTCAGATTTAAGTCAGCCCCTCCATTGTATCTCGGTAACGGCTGTGGCAAAAAAATCAGTTCGTTGGTAAAAAAATATCCCGTAAATTTCATTTGAATAAGTGCAGCAGGTCCGGAGATATAGGGGTGGCGGGGTTGACTTAAGTCTGAAGTCAGCCCCGCCATCGTATCTCGGTAACGGCTGCGGCAAAAAAATCAATTTGTTGGTAAAAAAAATAGCAAAAAAATATAGCCTAAGTAGGATCTCGGGGTTATGACTTGGCGGGGCTAGCTTTATAGACACGATATCTATGCGAGTTTTGAGTACTTTGTCAAATGTCAAAGAGGGGAAAAAGGTAGAGGGGTGGAACGAAACTGACTTCTTTTTTTTTTTAAATTTTCTAGGTGCTTTTGAATAATGGATTCATATTTTACGCATACATATGAACATCAGGATAATTAAACTTATGATACCAATTACTCCATTACTTATGGTTAGGGGATAATTTGGAAATAGATACTTCTACTTTAAATTACTCGAAAACAATATTATTTATCGAAATGTAACAAGTATAC
Organism: Brachynemurus nebulosus; assembly: GCA_035578155.1. Classification (NCBI taxonomy): domain Eukaryota; kingdom Metazoa; phylum Arthropoda; class Insecta; order Neuroptera; family Myrmeleontidae; genus Brachynemurus; species Brachynemurus nebulosus. The sequence goes on from JAPWDM010000032.1 coordinate 3,608,362, forward strand.
CTTTTTGCGTGGAACTGTCTGAGGAATCATATTGTTAAAAATTTTGCTTAAATAATTGCAGATTAAGAAAGAAACGACGTGATAACTCACACCTACTCCCCAAAACCACCAATTGATCATAAGTGGTGGAATAAGCGTTTACATAAATTTAATCCTCCTAACACAAAATACGTTTCCCTAAAATATCAATCCGTTATTCAAAAGCGTTTGGAAAATATTTAGGAAAAAATGATTTTCCTTTCACCCCTTTACAGGATTGTATCTCCCTTATTACTGAGTTTTGGAAAAAAGCGTATATGAAAAGGTACCATTATTTCTGAACGTACTGCAATTACAGCTCTAGCAATTACGGTACATAATTCTGGACCACCTTGTATATATATATATATATATATATATATATATATATATATATATATATATATATATATATATATATATACATATATATATATATATATGTATATGTATATGTATATATATATATATATATATATATATATATATATATATATACGTATATATATATATATATATATATATATATATATATATATATATATATATATATATATATATATATATATATATACCATATGAGTTTTTCAGGAGTTGCCATTCGATTTATTCCTAAAATATGCATCTAATCGAAAAAAAGTTTATACAAAAAATATTCAGAATAGAGGGGGCCATTCAGGAAAAATTGTTCCAGACTTCTAGGACTTACGGTTTTTTTTGAATAGAAAAAAATTTTTTTTTCAAATGGGAACATATGTTGAGATGTTTCTTAAAAATTAGTTTGTTACTTCAAACTACCAATTATGCTAAAATTTTCATTATTTTATTGCAAATTTTTGAGAAATTGCATTTTTAAGTTTTAATTTTCAAAACCCGTGGTCAGGTTTATTTAATCGTACGCAAGAAATACGGATAATTTGCTATTTACATTCAAAACACCCAAAATAACTAGTAATGGTATGTTCGCATTAAGTTGTTTCGATAAACAAAATTTATTAATTAAATACATTAATTATCAAAATAAATTGTAGTTTTTCGTCAAATAGTAAACTTAATATTTAATAAACAGGCCATCACATTACAACTGTGATTGTAATATTTAATTTTACACCATATTAAAGAAGTCAGAATTTCTTACGTGTGAATTGGCATTACTAGATTCATAGATTAGGCAATATGTATGATATGAATGTAGTAGATATGTACAAAGAGCTGTCATGTTTGTCAAACTTAACTTTTTAAATTCTTTTTTAAAAAACGAAAGTAATAAATATGTCCAAAAAATATTTTTAATATAAAAATTTTCAAGTATGTATGGTATGTATTTTAACAATACGTCTGAAAAAGATGTATTCTAAAAAGATTCATAACCTTAATATATTTTCCAGTAATCTGTCCAGTAAATATAAGCAAGTCGAAAATAGTAATTTTTCATAAATCACCAAAATTAAAAGAACATGGGAAATTTACGCTAAATAATGTGGAAATTTAAAAAGTTAAAACGTACACATATCTAGGTGTACGATTTTCTGCATCGAGTGACGAGTAGTTTTAAAAACTGTGGCGACCATTTTATTTCAAAAGCACGAATAGCAAAATGAAGAAAATGGGAATAACTGTCTTCAGCAAGCAAATGAAAAAGCTACATACATGAAGAAAATGAGAATAACTATCTTCAGCAAGCAAACTAAAAGCAAATGAAAAAGCTACAAAGAAAGCTGTAAAAGCTCAAAAAAATATTTCAAAAAGTGATGAAAAAAAGATTCATCCTGATTTTATTACAATTTTACCATCTTTAAAACGTACGTTCTGTGTTAAAACGGTTCTCCATAATGAAAACGACAGTATTTAATAAAGTTTTTAATAAAATTACACAAATTTTATTTAATTACAACCACTTCCTAAATAAAATATAATAAATTTTTGCCCCTCCAAAGTAAAATTTTTTACGTACATTTTACATTCTAGAGCTTCCTGAACTATTTTCGTTTGGTGTCTGTCCGTCCATCCGTCTATGTGTCGCCAGTTTGCATCAAGTGGCATAACTTCTGAACTATTCGATTGTTTTTAATGAAATTTTCAAAAATTATACAGTTTGGTTCGTAGATGGTTCCCTATGAATTTAATCGAAATCGGAGTAACAGTAGCTACGCCGCTACCATGTCATTCCAAAATTGCACCAGGTGGCATAACTTCTGAACTATTCAATTCATTTTTATGAAATTATCAGAAATTATGCGGTCTGGTTCCTAGATGGTCCCCTACAAATTTCATTGCATTCGGAGTAATAGTATCCACGGCACTACCATGAAATCCCATTAAATGTCAATATCTTATTTACTGTTAGTCACATTTCGCTCAATTTTTTATGAATCGTTTTGTTCATTTATTTTTATTAATTTATGTACCAATATTAAATTACACAAAGATATATTAGGCATTAAATTACCAAGGTGCTTTTACGAGTACGAGAAAGCTGTGTGCCACACCCCATTGGCAGCGTACAGTGGATTTTCGGAGATTGTCCAATCGCAAATTGTCCATATTTCAGTGTTAGGGATTTAAACATCGTATGTTTACGTCACACGAACATTGTATTCACAAAAATTGTGTGTTTGCAGTATTCGTGTGACGTAAACTTGCGATGTTTAAATCCCTATCACCGCAATATTGACAATTTTTGATTGGACAATCTCCGAAAGTCCACTGTATTTTAGTATCTTACACAACTGCGAAATTTTTTTACTTTAGTTTGTAACCAAATGATTATGGATCATTATCTTGGTATACTTTTTTTATTGGATGACAACTTGTTATTTTATTGTTAATTATTTCGTTTTGATTAATATTTAGAATTTTTCAGGATATAAAATAAAATACATTTTTCATAGAATAAGATTGTTTATTTTTTCCGGCAAACATCGAAATTACAGTATGTCGACGTGTTCTATAATTTTCCCTCGGTGCCATTCCCGGATTTCATAGATTTTTCAATTTTTCTTCTTCCTTGATAATAAGTTGAACGTAAAAATCGCATTTTAGATTTGACTTGTTAATGATCATTGACCCGATGTGATCATTGCTTTTCCACAGGCATTCAAAATTTCTAAATTCCTAAATAAATTTTATTCTTGTTTCCGTAATTGACTTTTGTCATTTTTATTTAACCTATAAAATAATTTCCATTTAAAATTAAAAATTATACTTATTTTTAATAATTAAATAATATGAAGTACTTACTTGATTTAATTACATTCCAAGAAGAATTTTAGGTATAAATCCATATGAATACCAAAAATTGAATAAAAATTAATAAAATTTGCCAAGTTAAATAGCTGAAATTCTAAATTTCATTTTTGCATTTATGCTAAAATAGAGTCCCTATAATAAATAGAGTCTTGACATGTGAACACTGATTGGTTCCGGCATTTTCTGTCTAACGTTGGGTAAAATAAATTGAAAATATGTTAAAAAATATTTAACAAAAACCATTTAGTTTAACCTAGAAAGAATAATTAAATTAAATTTTTTTAATTGTTCATAAATTCATAACCTATTAACAATAATTATGTACTCAAAAATATTTACACGAACATGTGATAATTAATTTCGAAGCTTCCCGCTCTGTTTTGGAAAGAAAATGAATGACATGTCACGACTCTATTTATTATAGGGACTCCAGGTAAATCTATACGGTAAGGCCATCTGTGTAATATAAATACAATTACCGCTTGCTGCTTTCCGTAATATTGAGGGTTGTTTGAAGTAGGCGCTCTTAAACTTACCAAAATTAACTTAAATAAATCACTTTTAAGCGCGAAAGTTGTAAAATTTGAAAATAAAAACTTAAAATAAAAATTATTATTTTTTTATTTTTGGTTATTGTTGCTTTATTGAATAATTTTTATCAACAAATAAGTATACTATTCCATTTAAAAAAAGGTAAGTTTGTATCGTATCTCGAAAACCACAAGAGCTATAAAGCTCCTGATTATCGCAATTGGTTGCCCCCGTTGATATCTACAACTCTTATTTGAACAATTTTTCGATTAAATCAACGGTTTGGCTGTAATAAAAATGGCAACTCCCGAAAAACACCTGTATATATATATATATATATATATATATATATATATATATATATATATATATATATATATATATATATATATATATCCCGCTATCATTGTGACGTCCATAAATTGACCATTTTCTATCCATGTGACGTCCGGCTATAATTTGACGTCCATATATGGACGTCAAATTACAATCCTTAATAAAATTTCTTCAAATAATATAACACCTCGCACTGATAGTGTAAACAACGACTTAAATATCCAACTATCGAATACTCTTTGCCGATTCTTGTTAAAATTCTTTGGGTTTTTTTAGCAACGAAATTTTGGAAGCAAAATTGGACGTCTATTTGATAGAAAAGTAAGTTTCCGTATAATTTAGTTCAGCTAAATTCCGTCTTTCAAAGAGGCGCCACTAGTATCGTATATTATATGTATATTTTTTGTACATTTCATGCGACGTTTGACGTCCGGTGTAAACTGAAATATTGTCAACACTGTATCTATAAAATATATAGGTACTTAATATTTAATGCTGAAAAGTGATTCTACGTTAGGTAATAATTCGTTAAGTGCTCAGTGTCTTTTGGATGTTGTTCATAAGAATTCAAATTTATATCAACAATGACCGGTAGATTATTTCCTATAGAATACGTAAAAATAAAATATTTTTACTTATAACGTAAAAGCCCCTATACCGGAACACTATTTTTAGGTGTGTAATTAAACTGGCTTATAAAAATTGGCAAATAAATTAAACACCCAATTTTTTGTCTTAATAAGCATGAAAGAAAGTTTTTTTTTAATCCAATGAATATGTTTTTAAAAAAATACAACCCAAATTTTTTTATTTATTAATGTTTTTCTTTTACAAAATGTCGATATCTATATCCAAACAGAGAAATATTAATGACACTAGAAGTTGGAAACCAGTATACAAACAGACGTGTAATATGAGTAATATGATACATAGAGTGACATCTAGACGTCAAAGTAGGAAACACAGAATGGTTTAAGTATCAGACGTAAATAAAGGATCAAAATACCTACTGTATTCAACAAAAATTGTTTAATATGTATATACGATATGTATTTTTTAATTAAGTAAAGAAACATTAAATGCGAGGTGAATTTAAATTGAAAAATAATCATTCTATTAATAATAATTTTTGTTATCAGAGGTTCTTTTCAGAAATAACTTCATTAATATCAAAATTGTTCGGACATATGATCGCGTTTCTGTATAAGGGCTTTTACGTTATATAGAAATAAAAAACGTTGCTTGCTACTTGTGTGAATTGTATATCGCGCGTTTTCTGTCTCAACCTCGTATAAGGTTTTTTACGGTTTTGAGTTAGAAAGTCATACATGTACATAATTCACTTCCCCATATGATGCACTAAGAAATATTGCAAAATAGTTATTTGCAAATGGAAAAATAATTATTCAATTTAATACAAACTTGTACGACATGAACTAAATTTAGTTTTCTGACAAAACATGGTATATATTATATTAGTTTGTGTAATAGTTATTTGTGTATTAAGAGCGCAAAATGATGCATTGCCGCTCGATTGAGAATGTTGTGCAATGTCATTTGTAATTGATATTTTGCAATTATTTTGAAATTTAATAAAATTAATATTTCACTTGATTACGATAAAAATAATTAATAATTTTAGAATCTGTTTATTTGTTACCATAGAAAATATAAACAACACCTACCCCATTTGTAATTAAATATACGTTGAGCGAGCGACAAAGTATTACTTTTCCGCTTTAAAGCGCAAAGTAGTAATTTGTTGTTCGGCTTTGTTGTCTACTTTACACTAAGATTGCAGAAAAAATTATTATCAGCATACCCTACCCTACATTTTTATCAGCATACCCTCGTACTTGACCAAGATACAACTATCTGACACTAAAGTTTGTCAGGTACTGTACACCACAAGTCCAATGGTACGTAGTGGTCGATGCAAATTTAAGTGGAAGTACGTAAAATCGGAAGATCAGGAGCGTCGGTAAACTTTTATTTGAGGCGAGGGCTGGTAAATATTATTTATTATATAAACAAGTATACCCTATTTCAGATACAATTGATCATGAGTGAAACTTAAAAAATTAAATAATTCTTATATTCAAAACAAATCAATGTTCTATTCTTTTCTAAAAACAAACTGCAATTTTAAAATTTACGTAAGTGCAATAATGAAAGAGATAAAGCCAAGAAAACGGAAATTATTTAAATGATGAAGCATGGTTAAATTTAACCGAAATGGACCATACATATTAAATATAAATAAATACAGTATGCTTCAAAAAGTGATCGGACACCTTAACGGGGGTGCCTACACTTTTGACACGGCAGTGTACCACAACATTTAGTACAGTCAAAAGTGTGGACACTCTCCCCCTGGGTGAGAGTGTTCGATCACTTTTTGACGCGTACCGTACGTATTTATATGTATATAATATGTACTTGTTTATATAATAAATAATATTTACCAGCCCTTCAAATAAAAGTTTTCCGACGCACCTGATCTTCCAATTTTACGTAGGTACTTCCCCTTAAATCTGCACCTACCACTACGTACCATTGGATTTGTGATGTACAGCACCTGCGAACTCTAGTGTCAGTTAGTTGTATCTTGGTCTAGTACGAGGGTATGCTGATAAAAATGTTACTATTTCAAAAAATAATTTTACAACTAGTATACCATATACATAGGAACTGCAATATAACGTAGTGGCCGGTACAAAATAAGGGGAAGTACGTTATATCGAATGACCAGGGCCGTCAGTAAAATTTTTTTTAAGGGGGTACAGAAACATTATATGCGAACACATACGCATTTCATTATTGATATACACACGTGTATACTCTTACTTAAATGCATGTTTACAAGGACAGTCACACGTCTTTAGCTAAATACATATGTACTAAAAAACCGACTTCACTATTGGTTAGCAATTGAAAAATAGACCAAACCATTACCATTAGATAGGTCATCAAAGAAAATGCTAAATAACGGAATTTGAGAAATGTTCTCGAATATTCTATTCGGAAACTAAAAATATATTCAGAAAGCGACTTCATCAGTAGATTGCACCTTGGCAAAAAATGTCAAATAGTGGGTGCTATACGAAAGTTTTAGTTATAAATTTACGCCAACGTATTCGATTGCAAAAAAAGTATAATATTTATATTTTCCTTAAATAAGGAATCTTAACTCTTGTTAAATTCCGCTATTTGATCTTTTATTTAATAATTAGATGAGTGATAAAATCGGTTTTTTGATATTTTTGCTAATTCTCGAATAGAACATTCTAGAATATTGTTCAATTTTTGTTATTTAGGCTTTCATTCGACGACAAATCCGATGGGGAAATCAGTTTTCCGATATTTTTACTAGTTCTCGAATAGAACATTCTAGAACATTGTTCAATTTTTGCTATTTAAGCTTTTATTTGATGACCAATTCGATAGTGAAGTCAGTTTCCTAATATCTTTGCTAGTTCTCGAATAGAACATTCGAGAACATTGCTAAATTTTTGTTATTTATGCTTTTATTCGAAGACCAATTCGATGGTGGAGCTAGTCTCCCGATATCTTTGCTAGTTCTCGAATAGAACATTCTAAAACATTGCTAAATTTTTTTTATTTATGCTTTTATTCGAAGACCAAATCGATGGTGAAGTTAGTTTTCCGATATTCCTGCTAGATTCCGAATAGAATTTTTGCTTAATTGTGCTGTTTAGTCCCTTCTTTGGTAGACTATCAAATGGTGAAGTCGGTTTTTCGACATCTTTGCTATTTTTCGAATAGAATATTCTGGAACTTTTATCAAAATTTGTTATCTGGGTTTTTTTCCATAACCAATCAAATCGTGAAATCGATGTGTATATGCACACATATTTGTCTACGTATGCATATACACACGTGAAATAATATGTACGTGTATGTCTGTATATTGGTGTAATTGTTTGTTGGTGTTGATATTATATTTATTTGTGCATAAGTACCTATGGCTATGTGTGAATGTTATACGTGTGTATGTGAGAAAATATGGGAACTTCTCAGTCCCTCACATAAATTTGCTACGCCCCTGAATTGACGATTATGTATAACTTTACACAAATACAATCTCACGTCTTCAAATCTGTGAGAGGGGTACCCCACCACTCGCTATATTATATTGGAGTACGTTATATTGGAGTTTCTATGTACCATGTTTTGTCAGAAAACTAAATTTAGTTCGAGTTTAAGCGTAGCAAATTTGAAAAATGTAGTTTCGAGAAAAACGCGTTTAAAATTTAAGTTACTGGTTAGACTATCGGAATATGCAAAAAAAAAATCGATTTATTTTACAAACTCGTATATTGAAGAAAAAAGTGGACTGCAAACTCGTAGTTACTAAAAACAACGATAGCTTGTAAAAGATATACGCTTTCAAAATTTCAGTAGCAAAGTCCCTAAATTTTACATATCACGAAATGCCGGTACTTTAAATTAATTTTTTATCAAACGTCTAAAATTTTTAGCCATATTACATAATGCAATAACCTATTAAATGCGGTAACAGCTAAAAATTGGTGATAAACCTGTTCGAGTAATTTAATAATTTAACTATCTCAATATATTCAAAAAACTAATAACATTAGTAAAATAATTATTTCTTTTTCTTAAAAATCATTTCTAACAAATAAAATTTTTAAAAAAAAGTTCGTTACAAACATTGTTACTGAAAAATTATTAAAAATCATTTAATTATATATATTTTCATTTATAAATATAATTCTCTACTTCTTAAAATCTAATTCTTAAAGTATGGATCAATAAATCATATGAAGGTAATTTTCCATTTCCTCATTTAACAATCGATCTCAGTAAAAAAAATGTTTTGTTTTTTAACGGTTATACTACACGGAACTGCAACATGTATCAAAATAAAAAAATAAAAAAATTCAAAATAAAAGATCCAAAATAAAAAAAAAACGTATTAGAGTACCTATTAGTAACAAATTGAAAAAGTCATCGTGCTGATTAGACGTATCAAAACATTAATTGTTATTTTATATTGTTGGAAAAATAAAATAAAAATAGTTTTAAATTTTAATTAACAAAGATACTTACATAACATCACATAAAATCGTACGTGTAATTAAATATACCGAGTGTTTATTGGGTGCTCTCAATGAGAGTACCCAATAAATTAAAATCATGTTCGCAAGAAATGCCGACCATATCGAAATAATTGAATCAAGCAATAGTGAAAATAGTGCAAGTTCAAATACCATCGAAATGAGCGAATCGAATAACAGTGCAACTAGTGCAACACACACAGACAAACGAAAACATCTATCAGGCTCAGAAGGCGAAAACGAACCACAGCCACGGAAATATTTTATATCAACAGCGAACCGATTCGAATGCTTAACTGATTTTAATGATAACGAGGAAAATAACCTAAGCAACCACAACCAGTCAACTTCCAAGAAAGTGCCTCCCATATTTGTTCACAAGACCAATAACTACCAAGCCTTGCTCAGCGACCTAAAGAGAATCCTAACAAATGAGTTCACCCTACAACAACAAAGAAATAATATATATAAAATTAACATCACCAAAATTGATGACTATAGAACACTAACAAAATATTTTGACGAAAATCATGTTGAATATCACTCATTTTGTCCACCCGAAGATAAAAATTACTCGGTGATTATTAGAAATGTTCCATACTCACTAAGTGAACAGGAAATACTGTCAGAACTGAAAAACCTATATCCAGTATTAAAAGTTACCAGACTAAAAAACCGGCATAAATATCCAACTCCACTATGTGCAGTCGAATTAGAAAGGAGCAATGAAAAATCCAAAGAAATTTTCAATTTACGAACCCTATTCCAAGCAATTGTGACAGTAGAACCAAGACGGTCAGCTAAAGACATACCTCAGTGCACACGATGCCAGCGTTATGGACACACAAAGAACTTTTGCCGATTACAAGAGAGATGTGTAAAATGCAAAGGCCTACACCACTACTCAAAATGCACGAAGTCTCCTGATGCTGATCCTGAATGCGTAAATTGCAACCAGAAGCACCCCGCTAACTACAAAGGCTGTCAATACTACCGAAATATAAAACAAAAAGTCAGTATTGCCCAAGCAACTAGGTCGCAAACAAGAATAAGAAACTCCAATCAACCAAATATTCAACCAAGTAACCAACGGTCGCAAAATGAAACACACCAACAACCAACCTACGCCAACGTGACAAAATCAAACCTAAAATCTAACTCTCACACACTCCCTCCGCCCAACTTCCCTAACCTTCTCGCTGATATTATTTCCAAACTAATTAATACTGCCATCGAACTAATTAAGCCCCATCTAAAAACCTTACAAACCGTAATTCTAAGTCAACTAACTTCACTATTTAGCAATGTCCCATAAAAACCTCATAATCAACAATATCAAAATCTTAAATTGGAATGCCGACGGGATTAGAACGAAACGAGCAAGTTTATTATACACAATGCAAACAGAAAATATCGATATCGCCTGCATATCCGAAACTCACCTGGTTGCTACTGAACAATTCCGAATACCAGGATACACAGTATACAGATCTGATCGTAATGCTCTGATAGCATCAGGAGGAGTCTCCATCATAATCAAACGCAATTTAATACACAACACTCTGAATCTTCCTTCCCTCGCAAATTTAGAGGCGGTTGGAATAGTACTATCCTTAGTAAACAATACAAAACTAAAGATAATATCCGGATATAAAAGCCCGAATAAAACTATAATCGGGGAAGATATTCTCAAAATATTTTGTGATGACACACCAACTCTACTAATCGGAGATTTAAATTGCAAATCTCGCACATGGGGTTGTAAGAAAGATAATCCAAATGGCCAAAGATTAGAAAACATCATTGATAAACATCGAATACAAATAATTGCACCTGAAGAACCAACGCATATCCCATACAATCCACAACACGAAGCAGACATTTTAGATATAACACTATTAAGAAATTGTACATTAAGTATCAGCCAAGAAGTATATAATGATTTGAGTTCAGACCATACAGCGGTTATTTTAAATCTTAATATAAAACCAGCAACGACTACGCGTAACTCGAAAATAAAGCCTGGTAAAATAAATTGGAATCATTTTGAAAAAATGGTTGAAACCACATTACACCCAACAACAAATGTGTATACGACCTCTAGTATAGATCAAGCAATCAGCCACTATGCAGATGTAATAGTTAACGCAGCGAACTCATCTATCTCTGCACCAAAAAGATACGAAAACCAGCTATGTTTACCAAATAACATATTAGCAATTATTAAACATAAACACAAGATTCGAAGACTTTGGCAACGTACAAAAATGGCAGAATACAAACACCTCCTGAATCAGCTCACACATCAAATTCATTACCAAATAGAAAATTACCGAAATCAAATGTTCCAAGAATACATCGAGCAAATTACACCTGATAACCAACAAATATGGAAAGTTACGCGACAAATTACTAAGGAATATGTCACAATACCAACCATAAAACACAATAACATTGAATATAGCGAAAACCAACTGAAGGCAGAATTATTTGGAAATCACCTTGAAAATGTTTTCAGCCTGGAAACTATGGAAAACTTAAATGTAACCAAATATTTCCCATTAACGAATGACATGCGCATTGAACTAACCACACCATCCGAAATCGACGATTTAATAAGAAAACTTCCTAATAACAAAGCACCAGGTGATGATAGTATCTCTAACAAGATATTAAAATACTTACCAAAGAAGGCAATAGCATTCCTAACATCTATTTGCAATGGCTGCTTAACTATAGGCTACTTTCCAAATCAGTGGAAACATGCTAAAATTATGCTGTTTCATAAGCCAGGAAAAGTGAAGACTGACGTGTCATCATACAGACCGATTAGCCTGCTAAACAGCAGCTCAAAACTCTTGGAAAAAATAATATTATATAGATTAAAAAAGGTATTAGAAATGAAAAATGTTATTCCTCCGTTTCAAATGGGTTTTCGAGAAAAGCATTCGACCATTCATCAGCTCTTGCGAGTGACAAAATTTATCGAAAACGGCTACGAGAACAAGCAATATACAGCCGCAGCTTTCATCGACATAGAAAAGCCTTCGACAAAATCTGGCATAATGGCTTATTATATAAATTAGCCCAAATTGACATGCCAAAATACCTATATAATATTATTGCTTCCTTTTTAGAAAATAGGACATTTACTGTGTACGTTAACGGAGCAAAATCTCAAACTAAGAAAATAACAGCTGGTGTGCCACAAGGAAGTATACTTGGTCCTCTCCTTTTCAATATATACGTAAGTGACATATCAAACTACATAAACAGTTGCGAAATTGGTATGTTTGCAGACGATACAGTTTTGATATGTCAAAACTCGCAACTACCAACAGCTGTTAGTAACTTACAGAAATCAATCCATGATATTCACAAATATTTCGAAAAATGGAATATCAAGATCAATGCCAGCAAATGTGAGGTCAAAATATTTTCACTGAGACATGAGCAGCCTAGCAAACACATTACAATTAATGGCACAAACGTAGAATGGAATACAACAGAAGTTAAATATTTAGGAGTTTTTCTTCACAGACGACTTAACTGGACTAAGCAGATAACAGAAAAAATAAGGCAGGCTAATATTCAGCTGATAAAACTATATCCATTATTAAACAGAAAAACTAGTTTAAACAAAAAATGTGCCCTCATGTTATACAAATCGCTATTGAGACCAGTCATTACATACGCATGCCCAATTTGGCGAAATATTCCCACGACTCTAATCAGTAAATTACAGGCATTCCAAAACAAAGTGACTAGAATCATAACTAAAGCACCCTGGTTCGTACGAAACAAGCAAATACATCACGAACTTCAACTCGAAACGATTGAAAACCACATCCACAAATTATCAAAAAATTTCTATGAGCATTTAACATCTTGCCCAGCCACGGAGGTATATAAGCTCAACGAAATAAAAGCAAACCGAAGGTTGAAGCGGAGACTACCACAGCTATATAATTAAACACGCTGTATACGAGACCATGTTTTGTTTATGACTTTGATGAGATACAAATTTTGTTTACTAATCGTATTAATTAATTAATCGTATTATGTCAACACACTTATAAAGTTATAAAAATCAGTCTTACTGTTATTACCTAAGACAACAATGCTATGTATAACATTATGTAATATGTTGGTCTGGCAATAAAAATATATATATATTCTCAAAAAAAACCTATTAGTAACAAAAACCCACCTACTATTATATACTCATACTATTTGCAAAAGAGGACCTGAATGAATCTGATTTAAATCCGGCAACACCGCCGGACGTCAGTCTGTGCATTATGTGAATATAAATATTCGTTTCGGACGTAAAAATGTTGTCAATATAAAATATAAAAATATACTGTGGACGTCATATGGCAGTAAGGTGAAAAGATGTCACAATGATAGTAAGATGAAAGTTTTCCATCTGAAGTCAACTAAAACAAAAATGTACCACATGTTATCTGTGTTGAAAGACGAAGTATACAAACGTTAAATATTCAATATACGGCTCCCTTTAAGGAGACGTCAAATTGATGCATTATGAAAAGACGTCAAAATGATACCGGGATGTAAATATATATATATATATATATATATATATATATATATATATATATATATATATATATATATATATATATATATATATATATATATATATATATATATATATATATATATATATATATATATATATATATATATATATATATATATATATATATATATATATATATATATATATATATATATATATAGTGAAACCTGCCAAGTTGGACACCTCTATATGTTGGAAACCTGTCTAATTTGGACAGTTTTTTAAAATGATTTTTGATATTTTGACCTGTTTACGTTGGACATTCATGTATTTTACACGTGACCGAAACACGTGTTAGTTATGTTATGACAGTTATAATAATTGAATTTTTACACGTGACCGGAACACGTGTTAGTTATGTCCTAAAAATATAAAAGCTCGGCAGTCACAATGGTTATTAGTCAATAATCAACAGTGATTTCATGTGTACAGATCTCTTGAATATTTATTAGTTACAAATTTAGCACCATGAGTTTGAAGCGAAAATGTTTAGTAGAATTGACCATTGAAAAGAAAAAAAATGTTATAGACTTAGTAGAGAATGGTGTTAGTTTAAGAAAGGCAGCCGACCAATTTGGAATTTCCAAATCAACTGTTGGGTCCAAGTTATGTTGCACAAGGTGAAGCTTATTACCGCAAAAGTTTGCTTATGTGTTTAGTTGCTAAATCTGAAATTTCTAACAACCACAAGGAATTTAGCAACTCAGTCACGGTTTTGGATGCAATTCGATGGATTTGCATTATATTCTAAATTAGTGTTAACCTTAAAATTACTAAGCGTAGATGATTTTGGTATTTTGCATATGTTGGACAGTTTTTGATTGCACCGCGGGTGTTCAACTTAAACAGGTTCTACTGTATAAATATATATATATATATATATATATATATATATATATATATATATATATATATATATATATTTACATCTTCCTATGAATATGACGCCCATACTGAATCCGTACTTATGGCGTCCACTAGAAGGCATGTGAATGTATACAATTTTATTCGTGTATATAGCATAAAATTGGTCAAAAATTGTAATACCGCTCTTAGTTTAAACCAAAAAAAATTAATTTTACTTTCATATTCCTATGATTACGAACTCCATCTGTTTTACGAAGTTGTGCACTCCTGTTTGTATGTTTTTCTTCATATTGCAGTGGATGATGCGTCCTAAATGTATATATTTTTCATATCACCGTGAAAGTGACGTCCGACAACGTTGTCACATTATTTGTTTATTTCTTTTATTTGTTACAGAAACATTTTAATATCTCATTTATATCTCAATGTATAGGTAGCTATTTAATTTGAAAACTTAACGGTTGTATAGGAAAGAACTTGATATTTCAATAGAAATTAAAAAATTAAAAATATTTTTAAAAGATTTATCGACTCACGCTAAAATTATAGGATATCTCGATCAAAAAAGAGAATTTAAATATTACAACTTTGTTCCTTTATTATGTCTGTTATGATTAAATATCATAATTATTAGTAGTCTTCATAATCTTTGTTAAACATGCTATAACATGTTAAATGTGTTATTTCGAAGAAAAAAATTAACAAATGGGGAAAAAATTAATGAAATTCGACGATAACAAATAACAAGGCCAAGAGCATCTTATTTGTTAAATTGAAATCGAGAACTGGTTTAAAACTATAAAATAACTATCGTAACTGTCAAATATGTAATAATTAACAGAGTTGCAAATAGGTCGTTCATGATTTTTATCTATTTCGAAGAATAACATAAATAACATTTAACAAGTTTAACAAATTTAACCAAGATTATGAAGACTACTATTGTTTTAAAAGATTCTCAAGTCTTTACGCTATTACAGTACTAAAAACCAATTTTGAATAAAATAAAGTGGGCTCTGGAATATTTACGAGGTTCAGTTTTTCCCGAAAATTGAGGGTATAATAATAGTTATGAATAATTAGTGTCCGACCGAAACTAGTTTTTCAACCGAAACCGAATTTCGGTTGCTGTCTCAGTTTCGGCCGAAACCGAAACCTTCTTTCAAAATTACACCGCATTATACACCGTTATTTTCCATTTAAGTAAATTAAAATTAGCAAGGTCAGGGCCAGATTAACCCAGCCTTAGGCCCTAGATAGTTTCTTCTTACCCGTCTTTCTCTTTCCCCGTGCCGGGATTTAGCTTTGGGTGGCTCAGGGGCGTTTGGGCCGTTTCTGAGGTGAAGGATTTTCAGTGCTACTTTTGCCAAAATTTCCCCGAAAAATAGAGCTGACGAGAAAAATTTAAATAAAAAAGAACACTATTCTACTCCTGTTTTGAGAGTTTGATTGGAAGTGGAAAACACCGTCCGAGTAATGCCGATCGTGACCGAAGGCAACGCAACAATGGAGTTTCGGTTTCGGTCACAGAGTACCAGAGACAACATATCTATCTCTATACTACTGAAACCAGTGTAACCAAAAAAGGATAGAAAATATGTTATACATATATGTGCACTGGGTTTACTTTGTATTTGTGCGGTGATCTGTCTTTGTGTGAGTGATCGGAGGTATGTTGGCCGTGTTGTCGCATACATATGTATGATACTACAACATGTGTATATGGCTCCGTGTGGGGGTTCTAACAATGCCAACAACAATCAACGCAATTAGTTTGTGATTGACCTACACTCATCCACTGCTACGGAGAGAGTGACTACTAACAAGTAAAGGTCCCGAGGCCGGACCTATCGATTTCGATGAAACTTAAATATATTGTAGAACACTAAAAACTAAGGGACACGTATTTTTTTTTTATCTGCGGAAAAACGGTTTGAAGGGGTGAAATCGCCCTCCAAAAATTGGGGTAAAAATTTAATTTTTCAAATATCTCGAAAACAGTAAGAGATAGAGCAAAAGTTTAAATTGGTGATATTGCTCTTTTTTAAAGAGCTATCTATTGATATGCAATTTGTTCATATTACATCAACAGGGGTGGTTGGGGGTTAAAATTTGGGGGTTAATTTTGCAAAAAGGGGGTGAAAAGTAAACAATATAAAAATTTTGTTGACAGATTTGAAATCTACGTCCAAAAATCTAATTGACCTATTTTTGCTCAATGCCCTAATATTAAGTCTAGGGGTAGTTAACTAGAGGGTGACTATGTCGAATAGTCGTACAATTTGGGTATTTCAAGAAGTTCTTCTTCATGGAAAATAGCTTAAGACAATTAGAATAACGTAGAAATGAAATTCTCGAATTCAAAATTGAGTTTGAGCAACATTGGAGAGGGGGTGAGTCACCCTCTTAAATTACATACTAGTTTATATACACTAATTTTTGCTATTAACACACTGATAGTGGGTAAAATAATGTCACAATAAGTGGTTCTGAAGTTGGACTATCATATGTAAGGTCTTTATTAGGTTTGTTTTTTAATGGATATTATAGTTTTCCTTATCGAAAATTATCGATACCGAAAATTACATAACCTAACCTAAAGTAACGAGACCTAATAAAGACCTTACATATGATAGTCCAACTTCAGAACCACTTATTGTGACATTATTTTATAAACTAGTATGTAATTTAAGAGGGTGACTCACCTCCTCTCCAATGTTGCTCAAACTCAATTTTGAATGCGAGAATTTCATTTCTACGTTATTTTAATTGTCTTAAGCTATTTTCCACGAAGAAGAACTTCTTGAAATACCCAAATAGTACGATTATTCGACATAGTCACCCTCTAGTTAACTACCCCTAGACTTAATATTATGATATTGAGCAAAAACAGGTCAATTAGATTTTTTGACGTAGATTTCAAATCTGTAAACAAAATTTTTATATTGTTTATTTTTCACCCCCTTTTTGCAAAATTAACCCCCAAATTTTAACCCCCAACCACCCCTGTTCATGTAATTTGAACAAATTGCATATCAATAGATAGCTCTTTAAAAAAGAGTAATATCGCCAATTTAAACTTTTGCTCTATCTCTTACTGTTTTCGAGATATTAGAAAAATTAAATTTTTACCCCAATTTTTGGAGGGCGATTTCACCCCTTCAAACCGTTTTTCCGCAGATAAAATAAAACGCCGTGAGCAGCGGAGCCCCATCACGGAAGTCGAATTTTTCCTTTCATCTTCGGTATTGAGTGTCTACAAGCGAAATATAATTGAAAGTCCACAAGCGATTTGTAATTTTGGTGGTTTCAAAACTGATGATGAGTGTCCGGTTGATCGGGGCTTTAAAAAAAGGTTTTATGTTTTTAAGGGCTGAATCTCAGTAAATTTCAATTTTGTGCCGATAGCAGTTAACAGGGAAAAAGCCAACACAATTCGTATGAGGGCATTTCTATCCATGCTTATCCGCCAATTGCCTTTGTGTTTTATTTTTAAATATTAAAAAAGGAACTTAAATAGTAAACTGAAAGGCTTTTATGAAGATATTTTTTCTTTCCAAAAAAATCCAAAATTTCTGTTTTATAAATAATAAAAATCCAAAATTCCTAATTTATAAATAAACAGTGACTTTAATAACATTTTCAAATTACTTAATATGTATGTATTTCATTTGTTAAAAAATTGTATTCACTTTTTTTTTTAAATTTTTTAAAATTACTATTCGCCTACTTGTATTTAGAATAAAAATAATGCATTTAAAACATATTTAACAATAGCATTCAATTCCGATGTAAAAATGGGAGAAGTGGGGGGAAAAGTAATGTGGACTCCCTAAAAGGTACTAGCTGGATACTAACTGAATACACGTACAAAATTTCAGCCCTCTAGGTTTCCTTAGAGAGTCTCTAGACGTGTTAGAAAACAAGCAAAAAAATTAAGGAAGTATTGGCGTAAAAATCGTGGGGGTAAGGGTTAAAAGTTGAAACCTCCAAAAAACAGTGTCTGGTTATTAGCTTAACCTGTACACAAAATTTCAGCCCTCTAGGTTTATTTTGGGAGATTTTGACCCGAACAAAACTGTTAAAAAACAAGAAAACTCATGTTGTTTTGGGTATAAAAATGGTGGCGGTAGGGTTTGAAAGTCGGAACTCCCAAAAGGCACCCCCTTGATACTAACTCAATCCGAATACAAAATTCCAGCCCTCTAGGTTTATTTGGGTGACCTGTGCGAGTGGTACAAACGTCGAAAAAGCATGAAATTGTAGCTTAAAAATGAAGGGGGTGGGGGTAAAATATTAAAACCTCCAAAAAGCACAACCTAGGCACGAACTTAATCAACACACCAAATTTCAACCTTCTACGTTAATTCTGGGGGGCTGGGCGCCTGTTAGATCCAGCTAAAATCGTTTCCTCCCCCTGTACTCCCTCCAAATCCACTTTAATAGTATGAGGTGCCTCGAAAATGAGTCCCACTTACCAAATTTTATCTCTTCACTTCCATAGGGGGGCCCTACACAAATTAAAAGGTGGCGGGAATATATATATATACATATATATATATATATATATATATATATATATATATATATATATATATATATATATATCCATATATATATATATCCATATATATATATATATATATATATATATATATATATATATATATATATATATATATATATATATATATTCTACATATTCGTGTTCTCCGGGTCCGAAAATGGATAGCGCCCCTACTCTCGCCTCTCGCCGTTCTTGTTCAGAAAAAAAAGGAAAATTCCACTAATGAGGGGGGTGCGGGTAAAATACTAAAACCTCCAAAAAGCGCAACCTAGGTACGAACTTTATCAACACACCGAATTTCAACCCTCTACGTTAATTCTGGGGGGCTTGTAACATCTTACTAAATTCTGCGGTGTTAAAATTGTGGAAAAGTGAAATGGCCCATAATCTATGCCGACGACGTTACATAAGGATCGTGCGTTTGCTGTCTGACTAAATGCACATCAAGAGTTGTCGGTTTTATCACTATGATCACACTGATTATCGACTAATGTTGTTTTCACTCTACAGGTTGTGACGTCGTACGCGAGTCCTCTCGGCTTCGCGGTCGGTTGCGCCAGTCTGAGTGTGAGTGTATTTGAAGACGAATGAATGTGGTTATTGTATTATTTTACTTTTTTGTTAGTTATTTTTGTAAATAGTTATATTTTAATTTGCCTTTTTGTTGCTGTATAGTGTGTTTGGTGTGTGAATGTGAAGTTTTATTTATTTTTTTTTTTTATTTAAGAAAATATTCGGTGAACGGTGAAAATATTGATCTGTAAGTACGCTTTGGATTTGTTAATTTGGATTGTTATCATTGAAATGGCTGCCGACCATGTTGGCTGAAAAATAAAATTGAATAGGTGGCGACAGTAAAAACTATGTTTTTTTTTTTTGTTTTTTCCAACTATAACAATTTATTTAACAATATGTAAATATCACAGTTAAGTAAAACGTGTTTACAATATATAAATTTTAACAAAAAAGGAATGTAAAACATATGTTATCCTCCGGTCGTATGGTCCGGAAAAAACGATCAAGATGATCCAGCTTATGAGGGAAATACCCCCTCGTGCCGGATAATCTCGCCCAAAATTGTTTAATCCTGATTTGTACCTTATTTTTTTTTTTGAAAATAATAACCGATATTTCGAAAACCCCAATAAAAAATCCGAACTATTGCAATTGCCCGATTGATTCACAACTACACTATTTGAGTGTTTAATGGTTATTATTTTTCTTTGCTTAAGTTTGATTCTCGTATTGAAAATGTATCGCACTTATGATCGTGTAAGGTGGGATGTGGCAGCCTGATTAATTTAACTTAATTACCCTAAATTAATCTAATTACCTAACAATAATTTGCCTAATTTATTTTATTGAAAAATTTTCGATAGTAATAAAAAAAGATTAACAATGAAATTTAAATTACTTACGTGAAATAATTATTCACTAAAATGGGTTGAGTAACCACTACCTTAAATTTCTAAACTTAACATTAAACCTTTAATTATTAATTCAACAATAATGTCGAATCATCGACGCGGACCATATATTAGGTGATGAGTGAATGACCCTCTTATTTTTGTAACCGCGCCCAACAAGGCAATCGGCGAAGGTTCTAGAAAGAATCGGCTTAATCGCCCGCTAAAAATATATCTTGGTGGAATTACGCCGATTGCCGTGTGTAACTTCACTTTCACTGCCAAATCCCGCCTGTCAAAAGAAAGTACTGGGTGTACCAGATATAGTTGAGTACAGGGTGTGACATTCTTTTTTTTTGTAAATATATTTTCATATAGATTTGGAAAAAAAATGTAAATATTAACCATGTTTGTAATAATTATGATGTTTTAAGGGATTTTTAATGTTTTTGTTTACATTTATAGTTGAGTGACGTGTCACCCACCCCCACGGCGGGGAAGAATGAACACCCTGCACTCAACCACCCACCGTGATTGATGTAAATAACTAACTAAATTATCGATGTGTGAAATCAATATGCGATACATTTCCAAATAATAAAAAAAATGAATTTTTTTTTTCTTAAGATTTTTACACTAAATCACTCATTCACCTCCTAATCACTAATGTTCATATGATGTCCATCACTCTCATACGGAACTCGTCGTGCTGCAGGTGGTGTTCGGCGGGGCCTGGCTGGTTTGTCGATAGCCTTTATAACGGCAGCGTCGTAGGGAGTCCGTTGGTGGTAACGTTTTAAGTCCTCGATGTGTGATCTGGTTCGCTCGGCTGTAGTGGGATCTTCGAGGATCACCGACACTGGTGTCGTAAACTCGATGATCTTCCGGGGAGAGGTCCACCTAGGCAAATATTTGTTTATTAGTGTAGGATCGTTATGATCATACCTGATGCGGTGTAACACCAGGTCGCCGACTTTGAATCGATGGTGATCGGGTTTGGTACGATCATAGTAGCGCTTGATCCTATTATGTGCCTGGGTCAAGGCGGCACGTATTTCTTCTTGAGTCTTCGGCGCCTCTCCCGGAATAAGGTGGTTGAGATTCCACTGTAGATCGAGTTGGTGGTAGATACGGCGTCCAAGGAATGCTTCTGCCGGTGATCCCCGAGTTGTGGGATAGCTTGATGAATGGCACGTACTTGGCCCATTCTTTATGATTTTTTGCGTAGTTTCTGAGGAGTGTCGCCATTCCTGACCGTATGTCTGTATTGACCCGTTCGGCCATATTCCCGGAGGCCTTATAGGGCGACACGTATGCTGGGCGTACCCCCCCACTTGAGAAGCATCTCCTTGTACTTTCCAGATCTGAAACATCCGCCATTGTCAGAAACCACACATCGGGGACTGCCATACCTTGCAAAAAGGTCTTCCAGTCGATCTATCACAACTTTCGCCGTGATATTTTTGGTTGGATATATCTCCACATACTTCGAAAAGCTATCGACAATAACCAAGGCGTGACGATATCCGGTAGACGACATCACCAGAGGGCCTACGAAGTCGATGTATATTTTGGTCCACGGGGCCTCTGGGACGGTACTGGCCAATGGGGCGCCGACGGCTTCGTTACTGGCCTTACATTCTTGACAAATGTTGCATGATCTTACGTAGTTCTGCACGTCCTTAAACAGATTTGGCCACCACAGATGTCTAGCGATGGCTCTGTAAGTTTTAGTGATTCCGGGGTGTGCTGACGTCTGTGTGTCGTGGTAGTAATACATGACCATATCTCGTATTGACTCGGGAACAACTGCCCGGATTAACTTCCGCTTGCCCACGCGACGTACCAACAGGTCTCCCCGAACCTCAAAACCTGTCACCTTCTCACCACGCTGTAACCGTGATAGAAGGAGTCCTAAGGTCGGATCCTCCCGCTGATAGTGCTGGAGCTTTTTGAATAATGATGGAACTTCGGTCAATAGAGATAAGTCGTGTACCACTTCCGGCATCTCGTCAGTCTCCTGGTCTTCGGAGAACAGTCTCGTCAGTGCGACTGCCACAACGTTCGTGTCACCGCGTATGTATTCGACTTCGTAGTCAAACCGTGCTAATGATAATAACCAACGTGTAACTTTAGGGTTGGTTTTTGGGAGTGTAAGAATTTAAATGCTGCTGAATCCGTCTGTAACCTGAACTTGGACCCGAGCAGGTAAATTTTGAACCTTTCGAGGGCCCACACTATGGCCAACGCCTCGAGTTCATAGGTGGCGTAGCGGGACTCAGCAGGTGTCAGTCGTCTGGAGGCGTAATGTATGGGGCGTAGACCGTCCCCTTGGTCTTGAAGTACGACTCCAGCGACCGAAGTTACGGAGGCATCAGTTTGCACTACGAAGGGCCGTGAATGTGGAATTTTACGCCTTTCTTTTTAAGGTGGTTTAATGGCGCGGCTATGGTCGCGAAGTCCGGAATAAATCTGCCGAAAAATCCGACCATACCCAAAAAAGATCGCACCTCTTTGAGTTTTTTTGGAACTCTCAGTCCCCGTATGGCGGCCGATTTACTCGGATCCACCCGTACACTCTCGCCGCTCAGTACGTGTCCGAGGAACTAGATTTCCGTCAACGCGAACTGTGATTTGTTCGGGTTGGCGGTCATTCCTACACTGCGCAGGCGTGTAAATACTTCCTCCAAGTGCAAAAGGTGTTCGTCGAAGGAAGCAGAGTGCACGAGTAAATCGTCAAAATAGCACACAACATACGTGTATCTGAGGTCCGAAAAGAGGTCGTAGATTATGCGATTTAGGCTCGCAGGTGATACAGACAGACCAAAAGGGACAGAAGTAAATTGATAGGCCCCGGTATGCGTTACGAACGCGGTGATGGGACGCGATTCCCGATCCAATGGGATCTGGTAGAAGGCTTTAGTAAGATCGATGGTGGAGAAAACGGTTGATCCTTTAAGTGAGTGGAAAAAGGTCTCGAGCGAGGGAGTTGGAAATGCATCGTACCTTATTTTTCCGTTCAGCATCCTGTAGTCGATCACCAACCTTTTCCCACCATCTTTCTTATTGATTAGAAACGCGAGGGAGCCGTACGCGGACTTACTTGGTTCGATAACATTTTGGTCAAGCAATTCCCGAATGTGCTCGTCCATGGCCTTCGACTGGATCGGATTTAATGGATAGGGCGAACGTCTCACCGGAATGTGGTCGGTAAGATCAATGTGGTATTCGTATCCCACTATTCGTCCAATTTTTTCCGTGAGGACGTCGTCATATGAATCCAATAAATCCCCCAATCGGCGAGCTTGCGAGGTGTTTAACTGGGAATTGACCAGAATGTTATTTAAATAACTTCTATTTTGCAATTTCAGCGGCGCGGAAACACCAGTAAATGCATAACGGATTTCACGATCGTCGAACGATATTGTCGCAGTCATCCGTCTAAGTGCGTCAACGCCGAGTACTAAGTCATAAGTAAGTCGACCAATCACAAGGAACGGTAATTTCTAGGTGAATTGGTGGATCTTGATGATTATTTCCAATAATTGATTTACAGGTTTGGTCGACCCGTCAGCCAGTCGCGCCGAATACTTCACATAACGGGCAACACCTAATTTGGCGTTTAAGATGACTTTTGCCGTCTTCTGTGAGATAAACGACGTACTTGCCCCCGTGTCGATCAGTGCTTGAAGCTTCAACGGACCGACGGACACATCAACTATTGGAAGGGACTGTTGGCTTAACTCGGGTTTAAGTCGATTTAACACGACGTGATGTCGGCAACGACGAGTGTAAAGGTGTTTGAAGTCAGCAGGTAGTGTATTAGTATTAGTATAATTGTCTAAATCGGGCTTACCTAGTTTTTTGTGTTCCTTGTTCTAGGTCCGGTCTCGTGCTGTAGAAGTAACGTTCGTTGTTGTTCGTACAGTTCCAGGTTAGACACCATGGAGGCCAACTCTGCGTACGACGATGGGGGCTGTTGCACACGGCACGTTTCCAGCGTAGAAGGGTTGCGACGTAGCCAGATAGAGGACACTATTTGTCGTTCGGTCATCGGAACCCTAAGGACGGCGGCCTTGGTTTTCACATCGTGAACGTAGGATCGAAAACTTTCACTAGGCAACTGGTTCTGAAAAATTAGCGTCGTCAGCAACAGTGAAAATTGGACCGGGTCGATCAAGTCATTTATCAACTGTCTCTTGAAATCCACCCAGTTCGCGAAACGTTCTATGTTCGTTGTCCACCACTCTAGTAACGCACCACTACATTTTTGCGATACGAGCCGTAGGAAGGTGTGCTCGTGTAATAACCTACGGCATATGACAGCGTCCACTGTTTGAATGAATTCCACTAAGCGATTCACGTTAGCACCATCACAGTCTGGAATTCCATCAAGGTAACTAACTGCGTTAACTCTATACACAATGTCTATATTTGGAGAGCGATCTGTAACAGATTGATTACTGCCCCGTAAAGTGTTATTTAGAACCTGTTCGTTACTTGTCATTTGCAGGTTATTCATCTTCGCTTCCAAACTGTTGATCGCGGCGGATAGCACTTGTAGTTGACGTGGAATGTCCATACCGGACGCGGCAGCACTTGTAGTGGGGTTGTTTTCGCGGAGTTGTTGTTTGAGGGCGTGGACTTGAGACGACAGGATTTCAAGTTCGGTGGTGACTTGACGGTTGATGGCGGCCTGGTCCTGGACGTGGCGACGAATAGGGTCCGTTGGAGCGCTGGCGGTTGGTGTGCTTCCGGCGGCGCCATGCTGGTCGTGTGCAACGGCCTGTTCTATGGACGGCTTGGGAGCTGTTGTGGCCTGACTACGAGTTTCCGGCATGAGGTGAGCTATAATCTGTTTCGATTCTATTGTCTTTGTCGATGATGCGACAGGTGCAGCCGATAAGTGTGTGGTTACTCAAGTCCAGAATGACAATTTTCATGAAAGAAAATGAAAAAAAATCAGTAGTATTATACCACCAATTAACTTAATCGTAATAATTATACTAAATATAGATAGAATTTTTTTGTCCTTTTTTATTATTACTATTTCCTAATTATTTAATTCTACCTAATCCTAATCTCCATTGTGTGATTGCAGGGGTGAAATGGTTGATAACATCCAAACCCAAAACGTACTGGTATGGTGAGTATTGCACACTAAAATTTTAACCTAATCACCGGTTTCTCCTGGTGTGTTATGAATAAGCCTAAACGAACAGCAAACCACGCTCTGCTACCAGAAATTTATGTAACATCTTACTAAATTCTGCGGTGTTAAAATTGTGGAAAAGTGAAATGGCCCATAATCTATGCCGACGACGTTACATAAGGATCGTGCGTTTGCTGTCTGACTAAATGCACACCAAGAGTTGTCGGTTTTATCACTATGATCACACTGATTATCGACTAATGTTGTTTTCACTCTACAGGTTGTGACGTCGTACGCGAGTCCGCTCGGCTTCGCGGTCGGTTGCACCAGTCTGAGTGTGAGTGTATTTGAAGACGAATGAATGTGGTTATTGTATTATTTTACTTTTTTGTTAGTTACTTTTGTAAATAGTTATATTTTAATTTGCCTTTTTGTTGCTGTATAGTGTGTTTGGTGTGTGAATGTGAAGTTTTATTTATTTTTTTACATCAACGTGTTTACAATATATAAATTTTAACAAAAAAGGAATGTAATTTATCACAGTTTACAGAAAAGGTGTTTAACATTGTACCTGCTATTTCAATATTCTTGCATGAGTTATTTAAAAATCTTTATTTTAACAGTACTAGTCCCTTACACCTAATTCACATATCTAACTAAAATAATTGTACTTAAATTTATAGAAAATATCACCTATCTAATTTTATTACTTCTAAATTAATCTAAGGTATGATTGGCGGCCGGAATTAGGAAACATATGTTATCCTCCGGTCGTATGATCCGAAAAAAAACGATCAAGATGATCCAGCTTATGAGGGAAATACCCCCTTGTGCCAGATAATCTCGCCCAAAATTGTTTAATCCTGATTTGTACCTTTTTTTTTTTGAAAATAATAACCGATATTTCGATTACCCCAATAAAAAATCCGAACTATTGCAATTGCCCGATTTATTCACAACTACACTATTTGAGTGTTTAATGGTTATTATTTTTCTTTGCTTAAGTTTGATTCTCGTATTGAAAATGTATCGCACTTATGATCGTTTAAGGTGGGATGTGGCAGCCTGATTAATTTAACTTAATTACCCTAAATTAATCTAATTACCTAACAATAATTTGCCTAATTTAATTTTATTGAAAAATTTTCGATAGTAATAAAAAAAGATTAACAATGAAATTTAAATTACTTACGTGAAATAATTATTCACTAAAATGGGTTGAGTAACCACTACCTTAAATTTCTAAACTTAACATTAAACCTTTAATTATTAATTCAACAATAATGTCGAATCATCGACGCGGACCATATATTAGGTGATGAGTGAATGACCCTCTTATTTTTGTAACCGCGCCCAACAAGGCAATCGGCGAAGATTCTAGAAAGAATCGTCTTAATCGCCCGCTAAAAATATATCTTGGTGGAATTACGCCGATTGCCGTGTGTAACTTCACTTTCACTGCCAAATCCCGCCTGTCAAAAGAAAGTACTGGGTGTACCAGATATAGCTGAGTACAGGGTGTGACATTCTTTTTTTTTGTAAATATATTTTCATATAGATTTGGAAAAAAAATGTAAATATTGACTATGTTTGAAATAATTATGATGTTTTAAGGGATTTTTAATGTGTTTGTTTACATTTATAGTTGAGTGACGTGTCACAACGTCACAGGCTGGGGGCCTGTTAGATCCAGCGAAAATCGTTTTTTCCCCCTCTACTCTCTTCAAATTATCCTAGGAAGCTGAATTTTGCATATGTTGTAGATAATTGACCGAAACATTATTTCCAACCGGTCTGGAAAAGTTTTATTGCTTTTCCGCCCCCCACCACCCCCTAAAAGGTTGGGTCGGATCCAAAATTTTCCCAAAATTTGACCCCACTTTCATAGTATTGTTGTGCATCGGAATGAGTCCCATTTACCAAATTTGAGCTCTTAACTTCCATAAAGGAGCCCTACATATATTAAAAGGTAGCGGGAAAATTTATATATATATATATATATATATATATATATATATATATATATATATATATATATATATATATACCGTGTGAGTTTTTCGGGAGTTGCCGTTTTTATTACAGCCAAACCGTTGATTTAATCGAAAAATTGTTCAAACAAGAGTTGTAGATATCGACGGGGGCAACCAATTGCGATAATCAGGAGCTTTATAGCTCTTATGGTTTTCGAGCTATGATACAAACTTGCCTTTTTTTAAATGGAATACTATACTTATTTGTTGATAAAAATTATTCAATAAAGCAACAGAAACCAAAAATAAAAACATAAAAATTTTTATCTAAAGTTTTTTTTTTCAAATTTTACAATTTTCGCGCTTAAAAATGATTTATTTAAGTGAATTTTGATGAGTTTAAGAGCGCGTAGGTCAAACAACCCTGATAATTACGAAAAGTAGCAAGCGGTAATTGTATTTATGCTATATAGATGGCTTTACCGTATAGGTTTATCTAGAGTCCCTATAATAAATAGAGTCGTGGCATGTGTGCTCAACGCTGATTGGCACCGGCATTTTCTGTCCACAGTTTGCATAAAATACATTAGAAATAAATTAAATATTATCAAAAATCTGAAAAAATCATTTAGTTTAACCTAGAAAGAATAATTAAATTAAAAATTTTTAATTGTTCAGTAATTCATAACTTATTAACAATAATTATGTACTCAAAAACATTTACTCAAGCATGTGATAATTAATTTTGAAGCTTCCCGCTCTGATTTGGACCGAAAACGAATGACATGTCACGACTATATTTAGTATAGGGACTGTACCACACAAATGACTAATTTAAAATGTCAGGTATTGAAATGACCAAATTTTATTGATTTTTTATTCGATATTTTGTATTTATTGGTTTACAACTAAAATGTATCTACTTGAAATGGAGCTAATTGAAAAAAAGGATTGAAAAAACGCGGAACGTCATTAAATGGTAAAAAAAAACTGACCTTGTTTTAAGCAATTTTTTTTTTAACAATTATTTTGATAATTTATGTAATTTTGTTTTAGGTACTTTATTGGAGTATTTCTAATAACTTATTATTGTGTTTACTGAAAATAGAATAACGATTTTATTCTCATTATTTAATTCAGTTTCATGGAAGTTTTCGAGATGACATAATCTCTCCAATTCTTATATTACCGAAGGAATATTCATTGTTATTTTAAAAGGTAGGGTAATTCCACAATTTCAAAATAATTATTTAAAATGTAAGTAACGAAAATTTTTATTTCATAGGATTCTGTAAAGCTCTGATTCAATATGAAGTTAATATAAAGTTGTAAAGGGAAAATTGCAGTATGGTATGTGTTGCCAAAAATTTTTTTGAACCGGTAAAAACGAACCAAAGCTAGTGGAAAATTTTAATTGTGAAAAACTAAAGCGCGGAAGCCTATTTTTGTTTTAAAAAACTCAAATTTATTAATATTTTACAAATTTTTTAATACTGACATTTGTATGATATTGCACAATTTTTAAAGAAAGTTATTGTAGTATTTATGAACTAGAACGCAACAAAAATAACAAAACAATGAAAAACAGAAGTAAATTTAAAACATAAAAAAAAAATAAAAAATTTAAAAAAAAGAATAAAAAGTTGTATTTTATTTCCAAAAAAAATTACACATTACTTTTTACTTATCTACACTATAGAGAAAATACACATATAAATTATACATACATACATACAGGAATACAGAAAACATGATAACAGACATAAAAAAAATTACTATTTTATCAAATTTGAAGAAAAAAAAGAAACTAAAATAAAAATATATAGGGTAGACCGGGGTTAGTTGGGTACAGAGGTAAGTTGAACATGTAAAAATTACCCCACACAAAAGATATGGTCAAATTACCACACTTAAATAAATCAGTCTTATCCAATTAACCACATTAAAGAGGTAAGTTGAACATATAAAAATTACACCACACAAAAGATATGACAAAATTACGGTTATTTGGATAAGGGTGACTTAAATAAGTTAGGGTAGACCGGGGTTAGTTGGGTACAGAGGTAAGTTGAACATGTAAAAATTACCCCACACAAAAGATATGGTCAAATTACCACACTTAAATAAATCAGTCTTATCCAATTAACCACATTAAAGAGGTAAGTTGAACATATAAAAATTACACCACACAAAAGATATGACAAAATTACGGTTATTTGGATAAGGGTGACTTAAATAAGTTACCCTTATCCAATTAACCATATTAAAGAAATTTGTATCATTTATAAATAATTTTTTTGAAATATTTATATGGAAATATTATCACAATTAATACATATATATGTATCACTAGTATTAGGTACGCAATTAATATGCGCCCAATTTTTGCACAACTGACATTCAATCCACGTTTCTTTGGGGCTACACTTTGAAAATAGTTCATTGCATATTAAGCAAGAAATCCTTGGTAATAATATTAAGCAATTACTATTAATACAAATATTAATTTTTTTAGTAACTTTTTTACACTTTTTTTTTATATTTTGTTCTTTCTCTAATGTTTTTATTTCTATTGAATCGGTTAAAACACTAGATTTTCTTTTCCTCTTGGTTTGACCCTGTTCTTTTGAAGCAGCCCTTGGGTACGGTCGAACTATTTCTGGAGAAAATATTGTAGGTGATGATGTTAAAATTTGCGATTCTGGGGGATCAGTTACGAATGACGGAGCGAAATCATCTTGAGTAAAAATATTTTCATTATATGGAAATATTCCAGTCTTTTTAAATCCTTTTATGATATTTGTATTAGTTGTAGCTAATGGTAATGAATCTGCTACTATTTTTGGGATATCATATATTGTTATTTTTTCACCTGGATTATTTCTTAACCATAAATCTTGTGCAGTTGAAGCATATTTCTTAAATGGTCCATACACAGCCACATCAAGTGGTTGTAATTTATGGCTACAATGTGGTGGAAAGGATAACATTACGATCCCATTATCTTTCGCTAAGTTTAAGGTTGGTACATGTAAATGTGAGGAACGATTATCTAATAAGAGTAATACTGGATTATTAATAGATGGTTTAACGTGTGCGATGAAATGCTGCATGTACATAAAAAATTCTTCATTTGTTACCCAACCGCTAGAATTTCCTGCACCAATAGAACCTTTTGGTCGATTATTAATAAAATGATTTTTATATTTTTTTCGTGGAAATACGAACATAGGAGGCACTGTATTTCCGTTTGCAGAAACAGCACATATTAGTGTGACATTAGTGCCCCGTTCAGCAGAAGTTATGGAGCCAACATTTTTTTTACCTTTGGCAGCAATTATTTTAGTAGGTCTTAATACAGTACTAATTGAGGTTTCATCAACATTATAAATATTTGATGCGGTAAATTGATATTTATTCTTAACTTCAGCTAATTTTGTGAAAAATGGTTTTACATTTTGAACATTAAATGATGTCGCTCGTCCGATACTTGTTGCTTCTGGTTTTCTAATTGATAATTCTCGATTCCTTTTTAGAAAACTAGTAAGCCACTCTTTGCCAGCTATTTTATTAATTTTCCATATTTCAGGCATTTTAATATTAAATTTTTCAGCACACTCATAAGCAAGCTGGCGAACATTTTTCGGAGTCAATCCATAAAATATCGAAGCCATTTGTAGTAAATAATCTTTTAATGCAATTTCCTGGTCCTTAGAAAATACTTGTCTAGGTTTTTTATAACCAATTGTCGGTAAATCTTG
This sequence comes from Brachynemurus nebulosus, assembly GCA_035578155.1. Classification (NCBI taxonomy): domain Eukaryota; kingdom Metazoa; phylum Arthropoda; class Insecta; order Neuroptera; family Myrmeleontidae; genus Brachynemurus; species Brachynemurus nebulosus. The sequence continues at coordinate 3,639,927 of JAPWDM010000032.1, forward strand.
CGTTTCCTTATTTTTATATGCTTTTAACTTAATTATATAACGTGATAGTGTCGTACGTTTAATATTAAATTCCTTTGAAGCAGCATTGATACTTCGGTTTCCAGAAATTATTGTTCTTGCGGCATCATTAAATGTTTCGATAGATATAAAACCTCTTTCAGTTTTACGTTTATAATTTCTCATATCTAATAGAAATAAAAAACAAATATATAATAAAAGAAAATCTTAATCATAGTTTTGTTAATGAAAAAAATTTTACTTACTTGTTATTTGTAAATGATACAAATTGATAATTGAAACTGATGTATTTTGTTAAGATAAATCTATTACTGTTTTATATTAAAAATTTATATATTTGAAGAAAATTTCAATTTTTGTAAAATGAGTGTACATTATAATATATAAAATAGCATTGTGAAATAAAAGCACATAATATATGAAGGTATATGCACTTAAACTTTGTAATTAAACAATTACGGTCACATACAAAAAGTAGTCACAAACGCCACAAACTTCACAAACACAAATCGTTCACATTTTTATATGTAAAATTTATAATTTTGAAGAAAATTTCAATTTTTGTAAAATTAATATATATTAAAACCACTTTTTAAGTAATAGTTTAAAAAAATAGAAACAAGTTCGCATTTACATGTATTTTGTTAAAAGTAACACAATTCGTTCACTTTTATTATATATAAAATTTATAGTTTTGGAAAAAATTACAAATTTTTTTAAAATTAATAATGGTTGTAACCACTTGTAAAAATAATTGAAAAAAATAATAAAAACAAGTTCACAAAAAACAATGTTTAAGTGCATATAACAACACATATTATGTGCTTTAACTTCACGACGGTGTATTGTACACTAAACTTTTTATGTTTCCAATCATTTAATATATTCTGGTTTATAAAAAAAGGGGGAAACATCACAAACACATACGTGTTACTAAACATATATGTGATATATGTGGTATGTTATTATGTATGTTTTAATATTTAAACAAGGGTGCCACCCCAACACATCTTACTGAATATATATATATATATATATATATATATATATATATATATATATATATATATATATATATATATATATATATATATATATATGTATGTAATATGTGTTATGTATATGTAGTTAAAATACAAATGAATATATATATGTAAAACTTTTTATGTTTCCTATCATTTAATATATTCTGGTTTATAAAAAAGAGGGAAACATCACAAACACATACATGTTACTAAACATATATATGATATATGTGGTATGTTATTATGTATGTTTTAATATTTAAACAAGGGTGCCACCCCAACACATCTTACTGAATATATATATATATATATATATATATATATATATATATATGTATGTAATATGTGTTATGTATATGTAGTTAAAATACACATGAATATATATATGTAAAACTTTTTATGTTTCCTATCATTTAATATATTCTGGTTTATAAAAAAGAGGGAAACATCACAAACACATACATGTTACTAAACATATATATGATATATGTGGTGTGTTATTATGTATGTTTTAATATTTAAACAAGGGTGCCACCCCAACACATCTTACTGAATATATATATATATATATATATATATATATATATATATATATATATATATATATATATATATATATATATGTATGTATGTAATATGTGTTATGTATATGTAGTTAAAATACAAATATTGATTTTTATTTTTCTTACGTATTTAGAAAGGTTTTTTATATGATATTGTATGTATACAGTATTGAAATGGCTTTTTATCTTATGATAATGTATGAAAAATGTAGATTTAAAATACTAATGGAAGTAAAATATTTTAATACGTTAACAAAAGTCAGGTGAATGTATAATATTTTAACCAAAAGTAAGTTAAAGTATTGAAATATTGGTATATGTGAATGTTTTATTATGATTTTTCTAACTATTCATAAAAGTTGATAAAACGTACATCATAAATAACAAATTATAAATTTACTCTTAAACTATTATTTTTACATAAAAAATACTTATCCACATTTGTTTATTTTAAGAAAATACATCATAATTTTAAAAAAAGTTTTAATATTTATGAATTTTTAATAGTTTTGTATCTTATGATAATGTATGAAAAATGTAGATTTAAAATACTAATGGAAGTAAAATATTTTAATACGTTAACAAAAGTCAGGTGAATGTATAATATTTTAACCAAAAGTAAGTTAAAGTATTGAAATATTGGTATATGTGAATGTTTTATTATGATTTTTCTAACTATTCATAAAAGTTGATAAAACGTACATCATAAATAACAAATTATAAATTTACTCTTAAACTATTATTTTTACATAAAAAATACTTATCCACATTTGTTTATTTTAAGAAAATACATCATAATTTTAAAAAAAGTTTTAAAATATATGAATTCTTAAAAATTTTGTATCATTTACTATTAATATTAATAAAATTGACATAGTGTTTGAAAAATTACCAAACTGGATCGGCTGGGACTCGAACCCGGATCTCTTGGTTACCAGCCAAGCGCCTTACCAACTAGGCCGATCACCTGTTCGAGTGCCACTCCAATTCAGTAATCAATCAAACACAACCTCTCTCTAATGCGAGACGCAGTTTTATACTTCTGATTTCAAATGTTATCGAGTGCCTGTGAAACATTATTAGTGTATGGCGGATTTTTATCCGTATTTAAACATACACCAATATTCATATGTTCACCCAATGCCCAGCTTTGGCTGATACTTGAACACTCGATGTACTTTGGCAAATGGCCAATTCATTATGTTAATAAAATTGACATAGAGTTTGAAAAATTACCAAACTGGATCGGCTGGGACTCGAACCCGGATCTCTTGGTTACCAGCCAAGCGCCTTACCAACTAGGCCACCGATCACTTGTTCGAGTGCCACTCCAATTCAGTAATCAATCAAACACAACCTCTCTCTAATGCGAGACGCAGTTTTATACTTCTAATTTCAAATGTTATCGAGTGCCTGTGAAACATTATTAGTGTATGGCGGATTTTTATCCGTATTTAAACATACACCAATATTCATATGTTCACCCAATGCCCAGCTTTGGCTGATACTTGAACACTCGATGTACTTTGGCAAATGGCCAATTCATTATGTTAATAAAATTGACATAGTGTTTGAAAAATTACCAAACTGGATCGGCTGGGACTCGAACCCGGATCTCTTGGTTACCAGCCAAGCGCCTTACCAACTAGGCCACCGATCACTTGTTCGAGTGCCACTCCAATTCAGTAATCAATCAAACACAACCTCTCTCTAATGCGAGACGCAGTTTTATACTTCTAATTTCAAATGTTATCGAGTGCCTGTGAAACATTATTAGTGTATGGCGGATTTTTATCCGTATTTAAACATACACCAATATTCATATGTTCACCCAATGCCCAGCTTTGGCTGATACTTGAACACTCGATGTACTTTGGCAAATGGCCAATTCATTATGTTAATAAAATTGACATAGAGTTTGAAAAATTACCAAACTGGATCGGCTGGGACTCGAACCCGGATCTCTTGGTTACCAGCCAAGCGCCTTACCAACTAGGCCGATCACCTGTTCGAGTGCCACTCCAATTCAGTAATCAATCAAACACAACCTCTCTCTAATGCGAGACGCAGTTTTATACTTCTAATTTCAAATGTTATCGAGTATTTCTAATTTCAAATGTTATCAAATGTTAAAGCTGGGCATTGGGTGAACATATGAATATTGGTGTATGTTTAAATACGGATAAAAATCCGCCATACACTAATAATGTTTCACAGGCACTCGATAACATTTGAAATTAGAAGTATAAAACTGCGTCTCGCATTAGAGAGAGGTTGTGTTTGATTGATTACTGAATTGGAGTGGCACTCGAACAAGTGATCGGTGGCCTAGTTGGTAAGGCGCTTGGCTGGTAACCAAGAGATCCGGGTTCGAGTCCCAGCCGATCCAGTTTGGTAATTTTTCAAACACTATGTCAATTTTATTAACATAATGAATTGGCCATTTGCCAAAGTACATCGAGTGTTCAAGTATCAGCCAAAGCTGGACATTGGGTGAACATATGAATATTGGTGTATGTTTAAATACGGATAAAAATCCGCCATACACTAATAATGTTTCACAGGCACTCGATAACATTTGAAATTAGAAGTATAAAACTGCGTCTCGCATTAGAGAGAGGTTGTGTTTGATTGATTACTGAATTGGAGTGGCACTCGAACAAGTGATCGGTGGCCTAGTTGGTAAGGCGCTTGGCTGGTAACCAAGAGATCCGGGTTCGAGTCCCAGCCGATCCAGTTTGGTAATTTTTTAAACACTATGTCAATTTTATTAACATAATGAATTGGCCATTTGCCAAAGTACATCGAGTGTTCAAGTATCAGCCAAAGCTGGGCATTGGGTGAACATATGAATATTGGTGTATGTTTAAATACGGATAAAAATCCGCCATACACTAATAATGTTTCACAGGCACTCGATAACATTTGAAATTAGAAGTATACTATTAATATGTAAAAATTTTTTCTAAGTTCAAATATACATTGATTTTGTATGTAAGCGATGTTGTTGCAGTCATTTGACTTATATTGAGTACAAACATCGTCTTACGATGTGTGTTGTTACTGTACTATGTTTTATGTGTCTATATAAAAATCAAAAAAACTGAAAAAAAAATGAAAAATTTTAAAAAAAATTCTTATATTTTAATATAAACTTTAAAAAACTTCATTAATAATTATATATTTTATAGTTTTTATCATTTTTATAACAAATTAAAACAAAAAAATATAAAAAAAAAAGTAAAATTTACCACGCTGCAAAATCCAAAACTTATATATGATGATGGTACCTTTTTAAATATCGATGTGTGTAGTTGACTTAAACATTATGAACGGTTCGGTCAAAGTATATATAGCTATTATGTATGTGTGTAAGAGCATTACATTAATAGTTTTATTTTGACTAAGTTCTGTTCTTTTGAAAATATTATTTTTTGTTAAGTTGATATTTTCAAATAATTTTTATTTACTACAGTAACATCGTAAAGGTACTTCATCGAAAAATTATGAAAATATATAAAGTAAGTGTTTTGGTATTAAAAAAAAATATGTGTTTTTATTTATTAAAAATTTTTATGATTTTTATTAATAATTCACATATATTTTTATTAACCCAAAACCATTTATATATAATTTTTATAATTTTTTAATATTATCCTATATTATGTCAAAGCAAGTCCATGGGCTATAGGTGTTAAGCCTTAGGCTCTTATGTGGACAAACAATTTTATAAAATAAATTTTTTAATAAATTTATAATGCAGAAACTCACTACATACCAAGCGCGAATGAAGTGTGTTATTCGAACGTTAAATAAATATATATTTTATATATTTAAAAATTGTCGCATACAATCTAGCGAAGAGTTATGAGCAAATGTTTGAATTATTTCAATAAAACTATATTACTTAAAATATATGGTAATAGTTTTTATTCAAATATGAATATTTTCAAAAAAGAATTTTTTTTATTTTTTTAAATATTAAAAATTTTAGAAAATATTTTTTATATAAAAAGTAACAAAAGAAATAAATTTATTTTTATTTCAATTTTTGTTATAATTTTTATATGTTTATATCAGTTTATGAAGAAATTTCATACTGATTAATAAATGAAAAACTTTTTAAAATATTTCTTTTTTTTAAAATTGGAATAATTTTATTAAGTTTGGAACATACAGTTCCCTGGTTGATCCTGCCAGTAGTCATATGCTTGTCTCAAAGATTAAGCCATGCATGTCTCAGTACAAGCCATATTAAGGTGAAACCGCGAAAGGCTCATTATATCAGTTATGGTTCCTTAGATCGTACATACATTTACTTGGATAACTGTGGTAATTCTAGAGCTAATACATGCAAACAGAGTTCCGACCAGAGATGGAAGGAATGCTTTTATTAGATCAAAACCAATCGATGTTAACATATTTTTATAATATATTTTATGTTTTTTTATAATTTCATATATATATTTAATATATGTGCATCGTAATAATTTGGTGACTCTGAATAACTTTTAGCTGATCGCACGGTCTTTATAGTACCGGCGACGCATCTTTCAAATGTCTGCCTTATCAACTGTCGATGGTAGGTTCTGCGCCTACCATGGTTGTAACGGGTAACGGGGAATCAGGGTTCGATTCCGGAGAGGGAGCCTGAGAAACGGCTACCACATCCAAGGAAGGCAGCAGGCGCGCAAATTACCCACTCCCGGCACGGGGAGGTAGTGACGAAAAATAACGATACGGGACTCATCCGAGGCCCCGTAATCGGAATGAGTACACTTTAAATCCTTTAACGAGGATCCATTGGAGGGCAAGTCTGGTGCCAGCAGCCGCGGTAATTCCAGCTCCAATAGCGTATATT
>JAPWDM010000032.1:3651393-3656393 GCA_035578155.1 Brachynemurus nebulosus
TATTTTTATAAAAATTTTTAAATATCATGAAAACTTGACGAGTAGGAGGGTCGCGATGGTGTGCGCGGAAGGATTGGCCGTGAGGCTGTCTGGAGCCGCCATCGGTGCAGATCTTGGTGGTAGTAGCAAATACTCCAGCGAGGCCCTGGAGGACTGACGTGGAGAAGGGTTTCGTGTGAACAGCCGTTGCACACGAGTCAGTCGATCCTAAGCCCTAGGTGAAAACCGATGTTAATGTTGATGTGTTTTAATAAATTATATAATTATTTTTATAAATAATTATTATTTAAAATAATAAAATTTTATAAAATAAATAAATAAATAATAAATAATTACATCCATTGGGCGAAAGGGAAACCGGTTCCTATTCCGGTACCCGGCAGCGGAACCGTATATAAGTCGGGCCCTCATTCACATTATATATGTGTATATGAGTGTTCGTCGGGGTAACCCAAAGAGGCCTGGAGACGCCGTCGGAAGATCCAGGAAGAGTTTTCTTTTCTGCATGAGCGTTCGAGTTCCCTGGAATCCTCTAGCAGGGCGATAGGGTTTGGAACGCGAAGAGCACCGCAGTTGCGGCGGTGTCTGGATCATTCCCTCGGACCTTGAAAATCCAGGTGAGGGCCACGTGGAGGTGTCGCGCCGGTTCGTACCCATATCCGCAGCAGGTCTCCAAGGTGAAGAGCCTCTAGTCGATAGAATAATGTAGGTAAGGGAAGTCGGCAAATTAGATCCGTAACTTCGGGATAAGGATTGGCTCTGAGGACCGGGGCGTGTCGGGCTTGATTGGGATGTAGGTTATGGCTAACGTGCCGGGCCTGGGTGAGGTGATACCATATTACCTACTAAATGTTATACATATGTTTTGTAAATTTTATTTATTAAAATAATAAATAATTACAATGTGTGTATTTATGTATTATATACAACAATTATTGGAAAAATCGATTTTATTTGTAATTATATTTAATTATTGTATGGTACAGTACTGATATATAAAAATCTGATTTTTTATTTTTGTTATTTTATTAATATGTACTCCATAAGAATAATTTATAAATTACATAATTTTCTAAGTAATTAGTTATTATGTGTATAATAAATGAATATTTGGGGATTTAATATATATTTGATAATAATCATTTATGTAAAATGATGGCTAAAGTTTTTATATACAAAGGCTGTATTATTTATATAATAAAACTAAATATGATTTATTTATAATAATTTCATTAAAAGTTTTTTCATTTGTTCGAAAAATACTTTACATATCTATGTAATTATTGAAAATTTTTTAAATTATTATTTACTTGTATGCTATTAATGAATTAGTTTTGGGTATATGTTTTTGTGGATCCGAACTCGGTCCCGTGCCTTGGCCACCTACGGAACTTTCTTGCTGCGAGACTTTACTCAACATATATATCATATAATTTTTATATTTATATTTTTATTTATTTAATTATATTATATTAAAATGAAAAATATATATGCGTAAATGTTCTCTTCGGCCGCCATTTAACGGTTAACTCAGAACTGGCACGGACTAGGAGAATCCGACTGTCTAATTAAAACAAAGCATTGCGATGGCCCCAACGGGTGTTGACGCAATGTGATTTCTGCCCAGTGCTCTGAATGTCAACGTGAAGAAATTCAAGCAAGCGCGGGTAAACGGCGGGAGTAACTATGACTCTCTTAAGGAGTGGCGTCCTCGTCGCGAGAGTCGGGCAACTATCACCTGCTGGCGGGTGATAGGCAACACTCCTTCAGTGATCGGGGTTGCCAGCCCAGGTCATCTTGTTCATAAATGGCACGTCGACAAATAATAAAGCCTCGGACGGGGAACCTGACGGTCTCCAGCGTTCCCCGCAACATTTGGAGACCATTGATGACGATCAAGGCGCGATAAAGGTATTTCGAGTGCCATGGCCCTTCCAACAAGATTTTTCATCTGTATGTCAATACTGCGCACAAGACGGAAGGGCCCGCTTTCTGCACCTCAGGATCCAGGACCTAGAAAGACACGTTAGCGAGTATCATCCTGGATCTACCATTTTGTACATATGTGATAATTGTAATAAAGAGTATAAAACTAGACGAGGTGCAGAAACTCATAGGCCCAAGTGCCCTGGGCCAAGGCAAGAAGGACACTTGCCTTTTGAATGTCCAATTTGTCAAAGAGCTTTTTTGACACCCAGGGCACTTACTCAACACCAAAGACACGAACACCCGGACACCCGTAATGCAGCTCGGGCGGTTCTACAAGTCCCTGCAGTGAGAAGGTCGAGGGCAGGGTCTTGGACAGATGAAGAGATGCGCACCATGAAAGAAATCGAATTACAGTACCCTGATGATAAAAATATTGCGGTGCGCATCTCGAAAGCTTTGGGTACCAGAACCGCCAAACAAGTCCGGGATAAAAGGGCCTATGAGCGGAGTCAGGCGGAAAAGCGCAACCGCGCTGACGACCCGGAAGTTAATGTCCCACTTCCGGAAGATGACCTGCCGCAGGATGCGGTGGAAATAGATGACCGGCCACGATTGCTTGTTGAGGTCCCGGCAGTCGTGGTTACAGAGGAAGAGGATCGGCCACCTGAGCATGCGATCATCGACGACGACTCCAATGAATGGGTAAGGAGTCTGATCGAGGTGGCCCTTGCAATTGAGATAAATGAAAAAGATCCCTTCCATAGAGCTGGCACCTTACTTGACCGCCTAGGCAGCCTTGTCCTCAGTGAGGACCAAAAGTTTAATATGCTAGCCGAGCTGGACTCGGCTTACAATGAAATTATAATTGCGCTAGGCGCCGGCGGTCCTAAGACGCGCGACAAAAGACCTCGCGTAAGAGGCAAGGGCAAGAGAGCAAAAAGACGCTATATTTATGCCAAGACCCAAGATCTCTTTAAGAAAAATCCAGGTCGGCTCGCCAAATGCATTCGCGAAAATGTCTCCCACATCGACTGCAGTTCTGTATCCCTCTCTGCGGTCGATGTCAAAGAATATTATAATAAAATTTGGGGCGAGCCATATCCCAGAAGTAATGTGTATCTGGGACACAATAACGACGAAGGCATAGCTCTCAGCGACACCCTCCCCCCGATCACAGTAGAAGAAGTGAGGGGTCGCATTGCCCATATAAAGGGAGACTCGGCAGCCGGTATTGATGGCCTAACAAAATCAGATATTAATAAACCGGCTGTCGTAAAAGTCCTGACCAAGTTGTTTAATGTAGTGACTGCTTTACAAATTTTTCCAACAAAATGGCAAGAAAATAGAACCACCCTGCTGCTAAAAGAGGGTAAAGATCCGCATGAAGTTAGTAGTTACAGGCCCATTACCATCTCGGGCATTGTCGCGCGCACCTACTGGGGTATAATTAATAAGCAGCTATCAAGGGTGGTTAAACTCAATACCAGACAAAAAGGATTCGTCCCCGAGTCTGGTATTTTTAATAATGTGCACCTCCTCAATGAAGTTATATGTCAGGCAAAAAGCAGTCACAAAGGCCTGGTCGTAGTGCAATTAGACATCTCAAAGGCCTTTGACAGGATACCCCACCAGTCAATTGGACCTGCACTACGTCGAAAGGGGCTCCACGAGCATGTGGTGCGGCTCGTGGAGGAATCGTACAGAGGGGTGCACACAACAATTCACTGTGGCAATGAAAGTGCCACAATTAATCTAGTCCGAGGAGTGAAGCAAGGGGATCCACTATCCCCTCTACTATACAACCTTGTCACCGAACCGCTTCTTCTCGCACTAGAACAAATGTCGGGCTATACCCTGGCTGAAGGCAGCAGTCTCTCCTGTCTAGCGTTCGCAGATGACTTAATACTTTTAGCGGACAGTGCACCACAGGCTAGGAGACTCTTGTCGGAAACTGAACAATATTTTAAATATTTAGAGATGGGCATACAGCCAAATAAGTGCAAAGTTTTCGAAATTGTTCCGACAAGAGAGGCATGGTATATCCAGGATCCCGACATGTCGCTGTCTAGTGGTGAGCGGATTCCGTATACAGGGCCGGAATCAATAATAACATATCTAGGGGCCAGTATATCTCCGTGGCGGGGTATAGAGATAGGTGAGGTTAAACAAAAGATCAAAGACTGCCTTACGAGAGTTAAGCGACTGGCTCTCAAACCTCACCAAAAGGTCGATTTGCTCACCACGCACCTAGTCCCACACTATTTGTTCACGCTTATCCTGGGCGTGGCTCCCGCAACACTCCTGAGAGAGATCGATAGGGACCTACGTGTTGCGGTTAAAGAAATCCTGCATCTCCCTCTTAGTACATGTGATGGGTTCATTTATGCCGGCAAGAGGGACGGAGGACTAGGTTTCCCAAAGTTAGAAAATCTTGCAGCCACGATAACTTTGGGACATGGATTGAAATTCATGAAGAGTGAAGACCCTGCAATTAAGGCGCTTATTGCTTCCACGAATCTAGAAAGCAAACTACAAAAATTATGTAATACACTTCGGTTGCCTTGGCCGGTTTCATTCCCCGAAGTGAGGAGGCATAAGCGCCGACTTAAAAAGTTAGAAGTGGCTAAATGGGGGCAAAGCAAGACACAGGGGAGAGGGGTACATGCTCACCTCGATGACCCGATATCCAATGCTTTTATGTATGATCCTACTTTATTAAAGCCCGGCAGGTATTGTAGTGCTCTTAAGCTACGAACCAATACAACACCAACAAGAGTAGCACTACAAAGGATCAACCCCCAGGCGGATGCAACATGTCGACAATGCAGGTCGCTTCCTGAAACACTGGGGCATGTTATTGGCCAATGTACGGCCACGAAGGAAGCGCGCATCCGCCGCCACGATGAAATAGTTAACATCATCGTGGATAAATTAAGTAAAAACAGTGAGATGACAATAGTTAAGGAACCCCGAATCCAGACGGACTCTATCCTCAAACCGGACATCCTAGTGAAAAAGGATGGAAGGGTCCTTGTGGTCGACGTTACCGTCCGCCATGAGGATGGGGATAG